>PVJD01001282.1:0-282093 GCA_004026545.1 Mormoops blainvillei
AAGCTTTGCTAAACCTTTTCCTGTCTTTCCTCTTTGGGTCCAGGTGGAAGTGAAGCCATATGTGCTGGATGATCAGATGTGTGATGAGTGCCAGGGCACGCGCTGTGGTGGGAAGTTTGCCCCGTTCTTCTGTGCCAACGTCACCTGTCTGCAGTATTACTGCGAATACTGCTGGGCGAGCATACACTCCCGCGCCGGGCGGGAGTTCCACAAACCGCTGGTGAAGGAGGGAGGCGACCGCCCTCGTCACGTCCCGTTCCGCTGGAGCTGAGCCCAGGGCCGACCCAGCCACAAGCACTGGAGCAGATAACAAGGAGGGAAAGGAGAGGGCGCCGCCTCAGGGCTTACAGTGTTCTGGGAATCTGTGCATTCGTTCTTGATTTTTAAAGAAGAAATGGGTCTTTTTATTATTATTATTATTATTATTATTATTATTTACAGTCATATTACTGAACTCAATGTCCAGTATAATGCAAAATTGCAGAGTGTATAACGGTACTGATTTGCACTTTGATTCACACCTTTGTCTGCTTGGTACCTTCGTTTCTTATACCTGATTTGTCATTCGTGACTACGTAGACTGCCATTCTCCTCCGCGGCCATCAGGTTGATGTCTGTGATTTTTTTGTTTGTTGTTGTTGTGTTGTTGTTGTTCCGATTGTTTTTGAACTGGAGCATGCACTTATTTTCAGAAATTTAGAGAGTTGCCCCTAGGAGAAGACTTACCAAAGGTAACACTCGCGAGTAGGTGGCAGATGTAGCAGAAACTTCACAACAATTCAGCAATCGTTAGTTGGGGTCATTTAGAGTAAGGATAACCCTTAATGAAAATAAGCCTTTAGTTGCTCTCTATTTTGACATGTAAGGATACCTCATAAGCTGAATCCTTATTTTTCCTTCATGTTTGATTCTTATTTTGCAGAGGATTTTGGTTAGATTTTTTAGTGTTATGTATATTCATGCTGCAATAGCTTTTGCTGCTATTAAAATGGTATTATTAATACCATAAGACTCTATTCAGGCTAAGGTATCAATGAAAAAAAAACCCAACAACACACTTTTGTGATTTAGGGATAGAATCAGCTGCCGAAAGGAGATCGGAATAGACTGCAGAAAGCTTCAATGGAAGGTCACTGTTTCTGATTGCATGTTTACTTAATCAGGTTGCCGCATGCAATAAATTTTATATCCAATGTCTAGTATAAAACCTTCCCACAATGCACAAATTAAGAATCTATATAAGCTATAAAATACTGATTTTTTTTAAAGATTTTTTTTATTCAAAGAATTGGTAATTGACCGGAGGAAGGCATGCCTCAATAAATGGAATGCTTCTGAAATTAGGAAGAGCCCATAACAGAATGACCTATATTACAACCAATATAAAACCTAGGTGTAGGATATTCTTAAAGCAAATTTGTGGATGGTAGATGAAGTACTTTGCGGTGCTCTGTTATATATTGTGCAATTTATTTTATATAGTAAAGTGATTATGTCTAACTGTGATCAAACTTAACTGTTTAAAGCCTCTGTGTCAGACATTAATGAACTCAACAGTTCATAACTGGTATACTATTAACTAACACATGAGCTCTTAGTTACAATCTCCTAGTGCTCGCACCATTTTACATAGCTTCAGACCTTGTCCAGAAAACCAAAGAGCTCATCTTAGCTGACAAACACTAGGAATATATACAGTATATAGAGATAAGTTGTCAGATTGACAAACTAGGCACATTTTAAGAAAGTTGCGTGATGGTGATGCTAAAGAAATGTCTGTACAAAATAAGGTGGCCTGGGCAGGGTTGGTTGTCTGGGTAAGAAATTAACTACTTAATTCCCTGGATTTATCCTGTAAAGCTTGAATAGAATTAAGACCTGCTAATACTACCATGGACATTTTTTTAGCATTCACTCTTGGGCTGCAGATAGTAATATATAAACACACACAATGATTGTGAGACTATGTACATTTTTTTTTAATCTTCTTCCTATGTTTTGGAATTCTGGGGACAATCTGACTGGATATGACACTGCAGAGTAGATTTAAATCGCTGTGTTTCATGTGCTGTGATGTCCTTGTACCGTCCTAAGTTAATATTGCTTGTTTTTGTTCTGTTTTGTTTTGTTTCTTCAGTGTTTAGTTGCAATTACCAGCTCTCAAACTATAGTTTGTTTCAAAAAGGAAAAACAAAATAGTTTTTTACTGGATTAAAAATGCTTATTAGAATTCTCCCCTTTTGAGGTTACCTCTGGGCTTTTTGGTAATAATTGCTTTTTTCCTAGCCCAGCTGTGGTTTTCTGTTTGTTTGTTTTTTTCTTCTTCTGTGTTTGTGGTTTTTTTTCTCCTGTACAAGAAATTTTGTTATGCACTACTACTTTTTGTATTCTAGACAGTTTTCAAAAGCTGGCTGAAAACTTTTTTGTTTGTTTGTTTTTAAGGAAAAAGGCATGCTTTCTGACTGACATGATCTTTTGCAATACCTCAATTTTGAAATATAGGAGAGAAAATGATATTTTCTAAGTAAGTTTATTCAGAAAAATATATATTAATTTAATTCTGCAAGAAAAATGATTTAACAGATGGGTAACTTTATTTTTTTCATGCTTATTTGTGTTTTTTGAAAATGAAGAAGTTAGAGCTTTATAACTATAATATTAAAGATCATATCTAACCTACAGAAATCTACCTAATTATGTGAAAGAAGCAAACCTTTTTGAAGAAGCACCCCTCTTTCATGTACTAAAATATAAAATAACACTGAGATTTTTAAAAAGCTGGAAGATTGTACAGCATAAAGCTTAACATGAAAGCGAAAAAACATTGTCATGAAGAATAGGTTACAAAAAATAAACTCCATTTGGTGCTGAAAGTTGTGAATAGATGGTGGAAACTACTTTCCCTTAATTTGTATATTTATAATCAAGCGTTGATTGTGCACGACTGACCAGGATTGTGAAAGAGTTCTTCTGTTTGTATTTTTTTAAAGAGAACTTTTTTAGTTTATTAAATTATAACATGTTCCCTTTTGTTTTGTAAATAAATGTGCCCCCAAGTTGTTAATGTTATATTAAAAGAGAGGGTCCTTCAAGAAAATTATTTTTTAAAACAGAGGTGTTCTGACCTGCAACTTGACTGGGAAGCCCCGGGCATCACAGGTCCTGTTGTGGCCTTTCCTTGATGTGACACTTGAATTAGTCGATTTTTTGAAGGCTATAACCTAACCTCGACTATTTGTTGTTATGTGCAATACTGTTTGTACTGTTTGTATAAAAAATAGAAAAAAAAGAAAAGAAAAAAGGCATAAATCTTTATTGCAGATTTATTTTCATTGCAAACTTTAGACATTGTGATTCACTGAAATCATTTTTCTACTGTCAAATATGTACCTTTTCTTCATGCTGGTATTTTTTCAATAGTAATGTAGCCTTTGTACTGAGACAAATTTTCATTGTTATTTTTAGAAAGATTTTTTGCTAAGAAAAAAATTAAACATATTTACATATTTTTCATTTTATTTCGTATTTTCTTTAAGGAGTGCTTTCTCAATCATTAATAGAGTTGTTTCTGGGAGGGACTTTCATATCTGGTCAATGTCATAATATTATTTTGTATTTTTACTTGGAATAAATTAATTTTATGATGCTAATTCTTTAAAAGTTTATTTTTTTCATTTTCAGTTATTTTTGAAGCTAAAACCTTTGTAATATTGTTACTAAAGTGTCTAGTTTTTTGAAATGCAAAGCTTTATGTATTAACTTGCTGATGTGGTTTACAATAGTGTGACAACAATGAACATGGTTGGGTATGTAAAGTGATTGGAAAATGTAATGAATAATTGGGTAATAAAATGACAGAATGAGCAGAACATGTGAGATTTTGACAAGCCTTTTCCTTTGTTACAGTGGGTTAGTGTGAGATTAGGGATGTCACAGTACAGTTCTCTGGGGATGTCACAGTGGATTTATACAACACCAGGTGCAGCCCAACCTGTGGCTCTGATCATGAAGTCACCCCTAGTGAAATACCACCAGGCCAAGAACCTTGGCCAGGTCAACAGAATGACTCATTGCTTTTCCCTCCGACTCTTCATTATGTCTGTGTGTGTGTGTGTGTGTGTGTGTGAGAGAATTGCCACCAACTGCTGTCCATGTGTCGAGACGGTGCCTTTCACCCAGGCCACATCTTTTCCATTCATTAACAGTGGTGACGCCTGTCAGTAAAAGGAAGTTGCTGCGAGGACACCACCTTCTGTGTAGTTAGACTTGGATGGCAGTGTCTCCCCGGAGTTGTCCCGAACAGCTTGGGTGGCATACCCCGGAGCACTCCCAGCCGTCACCACTGTATATGGACAGTCTCAGACTCCGTCTTCCTTCACCTCCCACCTGCTCCCTGTTTGGTGCCCCTTGTTTGTCCCTAATTGTCCCTTACTGTGGCAACACATCTGGCAACGCTCTGAGCATGATCTGTCTGCCCTCCTGCTTCTTTTCCAACACCCACCTCACCTTGAAACTGCACTGTTAAGGCAGCGTGTCGTTGTAATGGCACCTAAAAGGAAAACGAAAAAGACCGTACGACTGCAAAACTGGTGTTGCGTAAACAGAACATCCAATGACTTGCTCTAGATAGATGGTGTGTTTCTGTGAGTCCTTGGTAGCCTCTTCCAGGTCCCCGGCCATGGAGGGAGGTTATCAATAACTTGGAGAAACGTGTTTCCAGAGTTGGCTTTTGGGTATGCTCTATGTATTCAGTTTTGTAAATAATATATAGATTAGATCAAGTCGTGATGTAAAATTTTAACTCAAATTGGGTTTTACTGGTTGGAATTTTACATTAACTACAAATAAGTGATTAGGAACAGAAGAAATGAAATTGGAAAATTCTTGCTTAGTGGTATAAAGATTCTGCTTAGATTTCTGCTTATATCTTGTGTTTTATAGCTTGTTAGTGAGGCATGGGCTAATGCAGAATGTATTGCATTTATGCAATTTAGCAAATAACTGCTAGTTTTAATTTTATCTATTGTATTAGCAACAAAATGGTATTTAACTGGGTAAAGCTCCTACCTAAATATTTGAGTATTGTGACATCTCTACTTGCAAGGTTTGAGTGAAAGATTAGTCACAGATAAGTGAAAAAAAGTATCTTTTTGTTAAATCTGGCTTATTTGTGTATGGACTGTTGCTTTTTCACCAGTTTGTATGGTATGTCAGCTAACATTTTCTGTTTTCTTTTTTAATGATAACCAAACTTCTCTATCTCAGCTGCAGTAGTGTTCCATTTTACCACAGAGTATTTTATAATTAATGCTGTTGACTTTATACCCCAAAATGAGTCAAGAAGTGGATATGTGATTTGGGGATGTTTAAATTTGTATGATGACGAAGTTAATCGCAACAAATAGAAAACTCGGGTGCTAATACAGGATAACTTCTGCTCTTTTTTCTTTTCTGGCTATAGTTCTGTTGGGGTATAAAGTATTAGGTATTTGTATTTTTGCTGTCAAAATAATGGACATAACTTTTAGAGTGTTCACAGCTAAGATCTCTGTATTTGTTTTTCAACTAACAACTAATTTTAAATGTATTGTATCTTTTATTACCTGTCCTCAGATTGTTTTGCTATGGTAACCCTTACTCAGCTTCCGCCTTCGGGGCTTGGACTAATATTGCTTGTACGGAACTGCAGTACTGTGACTAAACATGGAGCTCGATGCAGCTATTGCTTACAACTGCTTAAACTTTGTAGTTTGGACTTCATTTTTTTCTGTAATAACAACTTATTAAATCTAGTTGTATGAAGTACTGACACTTGTCATCCTTTGCATCTGCTAAGGAAGAGCGTGGTGTAAATGGATTGCATCTGGGAAATTAGCTCTTTCGGTTTGCTTGATTAGCTTTTGGAGGGCGCGGGACAAATTCCTTAACAGAAGATTAAGCACCTGTTCTCTGTCACAACACTAATTTTTTTAAAAAAACACGCGTGTATCTGAAACACGAAGGGATGTGCTTGTTTGACACAATGTGAACCTGTATTCAGTGCACGGTTTCTAGAGGTGCAAGTGGGGTTTTTAATGCCAGGCACTTGCCACATGAAACCAATTTTCAAAATCAAAACCAAGCAAGTCCTGAAAACGTAAGTACGCGCCTTTCGTTTCATTTTTCACATGAGGCTGTCTCCGATCATTCAGAAAATGCGTCTTTTTAAAACCCCATCTCTCGGCTTTGGAGAGCTAGGAGCTCTCTCAGCAGGCACTCACTTTAATCAGTTTAGAAAATGGATCCCAGCTTCCTGCACGCGCGAGTCCCCTGAGAGCTTCTAGAACAAGCAGGTGCGGCGTCCCAGTCCTGGGATTGCTTTCTTTGGGTTGGGGTGGGGTGTGGCGCAGGTGTTTTTAATGTCCGGGGCTTTCGACCCAAAACGGGGCCGCACGTGGACGCTGCGGATCCGCGCGGGATCTCCGGCATCTGTGGGTCACCTGGGCGCCCGCGCCCCGCTCGGGCCCTTGGAGAGCCCAGCTGCCCGGAAGGCGGCGGCTGCCGAGCAGGGAGCCCAGGCCTGGGGCCACCCACCACTCTCCCCTGACAGGGAAGGGCTGGGGGCAAGCTGGAGGGTGCACGGGCTCCCTCGGTCCCCAGCGCGGGCGCGGACTGGGGTGCTGGTTTCCTACAAGCTCCTTCGTCACAGCCTCCCTCACGGGCTTCTCCCATCCCCAGTCTTCTCTGCATTGCATCCCTTCCTGAGGCCGGCCCCCAAATCCTTCGCGTCCCACTTCCGCCCCCTCCACCCACGGTGATCCTGGCATGTCGTGGGGGCCCATCCACTCCTCGCTGCAGCCCTGCAGGTAAGCTAACCCGGGGCGGGTGCGCCGCGCCCCCCGCCCCGCCCCCGAGCCCAGAGGCGCAGTTCGGGGCGCCCCGCCGCCCTCGCTCAGCACAGGCTTCCCGCTGGAGGCCGGGTGCGCCAGGGGCTGAAGCCAAAGGCCCGGGCCGCCGGGGACAGCACTGAACACCGGCGGAGCTCTATCCCTCCAGAAAAGGGAGAGGAATTTACATATATTTCAGGTCCCTTTCCATTTGATTTTCTTAAAATGTACCAAGGTTTTGATGTCCCAGCTCTTGGAGTGGAGGGGGTGCGGAAATGAATGGCACCTTTGTGACGAGTAGCCTGTTATTTTTAGGGGTGAAGTCCGGAGTCCTGGGGTTTCCAGTGCTTCAGGTTTGCTAAATACTAACCCCCTTCTGAGTGGATGAGCGAGGACAGGCCTTGCTTGCTGAGATGGTGGGTTTCCTATGTGGAAGGTCCCTGCTTTGCAGAGAACACTCAATACCGCAAAAATTGGATTTGAGTGGCTTTTCACCAGAGCCTCGACACATGGGTCACTTGGGCACTGTGAAATCGGGAGACTTAAAAGTCATATAGTGTCCCACTCAAATAACCACCCCCCCTTTTTTATTACAAAATCATAAGATTTAATTCTGTAATATAACAATATCACACTGAAACACAGTATATGACATTTTAGGTGAAATGTTCAAATTAAAACTAAATTATTACACCCATATTATTACCCTACCAACCACACACAAGCAGGCCTTACTTCTGACAGACCCTGTATTTTAACTGGTACAGCTGTGCTAACTAGGTTAAGTAAGGATTCCATAATGGGTGAGGGGTGTCCAAAAACGGTGGGTCGTCCTGCCAATCAAAGGATTGTTGGGAAGAATAACTGTTTTCTCTACCAATTGAGGTTCAGTGCTCAACTGACAAAAAGATTAACAGAAGTGCATTTGAGGCACACAAAAGTGACCCCTTAATATAATTAAAGATACGGGCTTATAACCTAGTTTAATAGGGGGAAAGGAAGGGGGAGAAAAAGGCTTCTGTGGAAAGACAGTGGGTTTTTAAAGTAAGAGATGGGCCCTGTCTGGTGTGGCTCAGTGGATTGAGCACCAGCCTGTGAACCAGAGTTGTAGGTTCAATTCCCAGTCAGGGCACATGCCGGGTTGTGGGCCAGGTCCCCCAGTAGGGGGCATGTGAGAGGCAACCACACATTGATGCTTCTGTCCCTTTCTTTCTTCTTCCCTTCCCCTCTCTCTAAAAATAAATTTAAAAAATATTTGTTAAAGGGAGAGATGGACGATAGGAAAATCTATGGACCCAGCTGGGTGGCTCAGTCGGTCGGAGCGTCGTCCCATGCACAGAAAGGTTGTGGGTTGATCCCCAGTCAGGGTGCTACTGGAGGGAGGCAACTGATGGATGTTTCTCACACTGATGTTTTTTATTCTGTCTGTCTCTCTCCCCACCCTATTTCCCCTCCTCTCTCTAAAAATCGAACATATCCTTGGGTGAGGGTTTAAAAAGAAAAGTGAAAGAAAATCTGTGATGTTTGTTTACGCAGGTGCGAGTGTGGTGTTTTCACCGGCTTCCTTCTGCCCAGAGGAACTCCTGGGGGAGGGCTTTGATTACAGCCTGGCTCTGGGAAGTTTCTGCCCTTTCGTCAGATAAGGGAAGCTCGAAAAAGCTGCCTTTTACATCTGTTGAATCTCAAATGTCTTCAGTTTAAATCATCTTCATATCAATTCTTGGGGGTTGAGTGGGTTCCCACAGGTAAATGGCTGGAATTAAGCTATCACTGGAGCAGATAACTGAAAGTCATCTTTATCCTGTTCCATTACATAGTATTATGGAGGGCATGACATTCTAAGTTTGGGCATTGTGTGTTGTTTAGAGAAAGAGGACTTGGCTGGAACGGCATGTATGTGCACCTCAACAGTTAATTCTGATCCCTCACAAGTGACCTAGTCATGTCATGTTCTGCTGGTCATTGGTCCCATCTTTGGTTAAGATGGTTCGAGCTGAACTGTTAAGTATAAGGGAAACATTCCAACTTCTCACCTTCAGTGCAGGACGAAAACAAATAGACTCTTTGTAAATGGAAGAAAAACTCTCTGGGCAAGTTTTGGTCCCTAAACTGAGGCCTCTCAAAAAACAGGGCCCTTGGGCTCAGTTTTATTATCATTAAAACCAAAACACAGTTCCAAAGGCTTACCCACAAGAATGACTAAAATTTAAAAGCCTGCAAACACCAAGTGTTGGAAGGGCCTCCATAGGCACTGGTAAAAGTGTAAAGTGGTCCAATCCTTTTAGAAACTGTTTTAGGAGCTGAATGGGTGTATCGCTATGACTCAGGCTTTTCACTCAACAGGTAGGTGGCCAGCAGAAAGAGACAGTACTTTCCCAAAAGATGTGTATGCGAATTTCCAAATGGGAAATGATTCAGATGTCCTGCGACATTAGAATGGTTAAGTTGCAGTGCCGATGTAAAAAAGCATCCAAACTTGTAGAGAATTTTTTTGAGTTGGTTAGGGCTAAATGGATGACATGTGCCAGGTGACAAGAGCTCTCAAATGCTCCAGAGAATAACAGTTTTGCAGCTTATTTTATGCATTTAAAATTAAGGAGGAAGCATAAGGAAGATTACATGGAGGTGGGAGAGGGCAAGGCAGGAACTGGGTCACGGGATGGTAAGATTATGTGCCCTTTCGAGGGTGGTTGAGGTTTATTTCAAAGATGTGTTAACCTAGATGCATAGAAACATTGGCCAGGGCTGGCTTAAAACTGTTCACTGAAGAAGTTACATGCCTGGGGCATGGCTACCCACCATGACCTGCCTGGTTAGGAATTCATGATCAGCTCACCCTGTGAGGTTACTCTCCTCCACAACGTATCTGCAAACGGAGAACAGTATGGGAATGACGATCTGCAGGTGTAAACAACATTACAGAAGATCTCACAGTGTTGATCAAAATAAGCCAGACTCCAAAGGGCACATAATAGGACTCCACTCGTGTAAACAGGTACAAGAGTAACTGAAAGGGGGCATGAAGGTGGCTTCTGGGGTGACTTTCTTGAGCTGAGCATTAAATACACAGGTGTGTTCAGTTTAGCGAAAATTCATTGTGCTGATACTGTGCGCTTTTCTACGTTTCAGTGGAACATCAAAACAAATAAAGGACTCTTTGAAAGGTGAAAATTGATCCTTGGGCCATGGGGGGCTCTTTTTTATCCAGGCAACCTCCGTATCATTTGCTTTTCACACCCCTGAGTAGATGGATTTCATTGCAACAGGTGGCCCGTGCAGCCTGGCCTGCGGTCCCGATCCACCCCCCTCAGTGCCCCTGCTCCTACTTTGCCCCCACCCGTCCCCAGGCTCCTTCTGCTCTTCCATAAGCCTATCAACACCAGAAGGGCTCTTTTAAGTCCATTTGGAGGGAAAGGTAAGGCTTGGAGACATAGTTAATCAAACTCCATTAATCTTCAGAAGTTGGTGGCTGAGCATCAAACATTGAAGGCCGATTACTCTTAAAACTGGAGAAGTCAGCATTTGTGCTGTCCGTCACTACCAGACCCAAGAAGTAGAGACGGGTTGAATCTTTATGGGCATTTTATTCAGATGGCCGGCAGAGCCGAGAAGACAGCAAGTTATGTAACCTCAAAAAACAGTCTTAACATCTCATTTCAAGCCAACCTTTTTATAAGGACGAGAAAGGGTAGGTAAGGGGTTTGGGGAAAATGTTAATTGGGTAAGAGCTGCAGCCCAGTAGCGATTTGCCTAGTACTGCTTTGTCTGCGTCACAGGTGTTCCCTCCCTGGAACACAAAGGCTCAGACACCATCTCCTTGCCTCGCAGACCCCCTGGGGCACAAAGGTTGAATTGCTTGCAGACCTCCCGGAGTCAGGCATTCCAGTTCCTGGAAAAACAGCCTTCCACCCCACTAATCACTTAAGCCTATCAACTGAAGGTAAAACCTTTAACTCTTGAGATCCCCTGTCACTTTCACAGCACAGTGCTGACTGGCTTATAGGACATATTGTTTACCATCCAAGATCTGTTGCCCCCACTTCCGCTTTATAATCTGATTTTTTTAAACATCAATATATTTTTATTCTGAGATACTTGTAGATTAAGATACTGTTGTAAGAAATGAGAGAGACCCAATGTATTCTTTTCCGATTACCTATAACATCTTGCAAAACTGTATTAAAAATCACAACCAGAATCTTGACCTTGCTGCAGACAAAATAAAGAACACTCCTGTTACCACAAGGAACACTCACGTTGCCCCCACTTTCCCCCCAGACCCACCCTGCCTTAATCCCTGGCAGTGACTGATCTGTTTTCCTGTTCTAGAACATCCTCATTTCAAGAATGGTATGTAAATGGAAGCAGAAAATATATAACCTTTCAGGACTGGATTTTTTCAATCAGCATAATTCTTTAGAAGCTCATTGTGGTGGTTACGTAAATATGTTGCAGGAGCTTGATACTTTCGATTGTCATGTACAATCCCATGGTGTGGATGCACCAAAGTAACCATTTACTCTCTGAAGGACATCCGGATTGTTTCTAGCTTGGCACTATCACAAGTAGAGCCGCTGTAAACATTGGTGTAAGGTTTTTGTGTGAACGTTATCTTTATTTTCTCTGGGATAAATGCCCAGGGCCACATGGTAGGGGTTTGTTTGTTTGTTTTGTAGTTTTCATGTTTAGTTTTTAAAGAAACTACCAAATTTTTTCTGGAGTGGGTGTCCCTTTTTTACATATTGACCAAAATGTGCGAGTGATCCAGTTTCTCCGTGTACCCTTCAACTCGTCGTAGGGTTTGTCACTGTTTTTTGGTTTAGCCGTCTGATAGGTGTGCAATATTATCCAGCTATGGTTTTAATTTGAATTTCCCGAATGGCTGATAATGTTGACCATTTGTCATGTATCGTGTCTATCCCCCTTCAGTGAAATGTCATTTTCTATTTTGCCCATTTCCTAATTGGGTTGTTCTTTTTATCATGTGGCTATTTTTAAAATCATTTTGTTTTACAGAGAAATTTTAAGTTCACAGAAAAGTGATCAATTAGCACAGTACCCATGTCCCCCTGAAGTTTCCCCCATGAACATCTTGCTTTAATGTGGTACCTTTGCTACAATTGATCAACAAATATTGATAAATTGTTATCAACTAAAGTTCATAGTTTACATTAGGTTTCACTCTTTGTGATGTGATGTACATTTCTGTGGATTTTTGACAAATGCATAATGTCATATATCCACCATTATAGTATCATACAGAATAGTTTAACTGCCCTAAAAATTCCATGTGCTCCAGCTATTCACCCCTCCCCCTAGCAATCACTGATATTTTTACTCTCTATTTTGACCCTTTTGCAAAATGGCATATAGTTGTAATCATACAGTAGACTTTTTAGAAGGGCTTCTTTCATTTAGCATGTGCATTTAAGTTTCCTCCATGTCTTTCCTCGGCTTCACAGCTCGCTGCTTTTTGGTGCTGAATAACATTCCGTTGTATGGATGTACTACAGTTTGTTTATCCATTCACCTACTGAAGGACATCCTGGTTGCTTCCTGTTTTCGGCAATTATGAATAAAACTGCTATAAACATCCAAGGGAAGGTGTTTGTGTGGACCTAAGTTTTCAGCTCATTTGAGTAAATATCTAGGAGCATGACTGCTGGATCAGAAGAATTAGTTATTTTTATTTTTTTAGGGAGAGAGATACACAGCCTGATCTTGTCAGGTTTCAACGAAATATTTTGCTGATTTTTGAGAGAGACAGGGAGGGACGGGGAGAGAGAAATATTGATTTTTTTCCCCACTTATTTTTACATTCATTGGTTAATTCGTGTATATGCCCTGACGAGGGATCGAAGTGACAACCTTGGTCCGTCAGGACAATGCTCTAACAAACTGAGCTATCCAGCCCAGTGGCTGTACATTTTGCATTCTCACCCTCAGTGGGTTCATTTGCTCTATGTCATTGTCAGAATTTGTGTGTTTTGGTTTTAGCCGTTCTGAGAGGTGTGTAGCCATGTCTCATGTTTTAGTCTGCAGTCCCGTAATGATGTGTGACGTTGAGCGCCTTTTCACGTGCATATTTGCCATCTCTGTTATCTTTGAGGTGAAGTCTATTCAGATCTTTTGGACTTTTTTTTTTTTTTAAATACTGGGTTGTTTTCTTATTGTTAAAAGTTCCTCGTATATTTTGGATACTAGTCCTTTATGTGTTTTGCAGATATTTTCTCTGGCTTGTCTTTTCATTCCCTTAACAGTCTTTTGCAGAGCACTTTTTAATGAAGTTCAACTTAGCACTTTTTTCTGTCATGCTTTTTATGTTATAAATAAAAACTCACCTTGCATCCCTGAAATCTGTATTATTTTATTAACCAACGTCACTCCAATAAATTCAATTAAATAAAAACTCCTTGCCAAACCCAAGGCCATCTAGATTTTCTTCTGTGTTATCTTCTAGAGGTTTTATAGTTCTGTGTTTAACGTTAAGGCCCATGATCTATTCCAAGTCGACCTTGGTGAAGGGCGCAAGGCCTGCGCCTAGGTCCACTCTCTTTGCGTGCGGATGCCCAGTTGTGCCAGCGCCGTTCGTTGACAGAACCGTCTTTTCTCCATCGTATTGCCTTTGCCCCTTGGCCAGAGATCAGTTGACTGTACTGGGTGGGGCAAAAGTAAGTTTACAGCTGTCTGTATGGAAAGTAATACAACACTTAATAAACAACAGTACAAGGATAAACTCAGTTTTGTGTACTCACAACTGTAAACCTACTTTTGCTCCCCCTGTATTTCTGAGGGTCTGTTTCTGAGATCTACACTTTGTTCCATTGATCTGTTTGTTCTTTCATCAGCACACCACGTTGATTACTGTAGCTTTACATTGTCTTGAGGTCAGGTTGTGTCAATCACAATTTTGTTCTTTTTTACTATTCCATGGGCTATTGTTACTGAGGCTTTAAAATGTTATATACATACTGTAGAATCAGTTTGTCATTATCTACAAAATAACTTACTGGGATTTAGATTGGGATTGCATTCAGTCTATAGATCAGGTTGGGAAGAACTGACATCTTGAGTATTTTTATCCATAAATATGAAGTATCTGTCCATTTATTTCCTTGGTTTCTTTTATTAGAACTTACAGTTTTTCTCATATAGATCTTGCACATGGGTAGGTCTGCTACACCTCCCAGTTGTGGCAGAGTGGCCTTACGTAGTAGGTGGCCTGTAGGACCCAGTACTGCAGTCTCTATGGTCAGCTGAGCTGGGTGCCCCTGGGGTGTTCCTGTGTGGGTCGTGGGGACTCTTCTGTTGTAATTAAGCCTTGATTGCTCTTGGCATGTCTGTGGGTGGGACTGACTCTCAGGAAGACTGGCGGTGAGGGCTGGCTGACTACAGCAGGTAAGTGTCGTGCAGGGGCTGATGTCAAGGAGCGGGAGTCACTTTAGTGGAGTTCTGGTTTCAGCCAAGTCCACCCTCCAGTGTGCCATTTGTGGAGCTGGGCAGGTGGTGCTCTGAAGCTGGCACCTAGGTGTCTTGGTTCTGAGGCTTCTTGGGAGGGGCCCTGGTACAGGCCAAGGTCAGCTTCTGCTTGTGCCAGGCCTGGGGCCATCAGTAGGAGCTACAAAGTGATCTGTGGTTCGTTGCCACTTGTGCTCGGCTTGGAGGTGCTTGAGAAAGGCTCAGCTGCCGACTGAGGTCAGCCGCTACGAGTGCCAGGCTTGTGGCCACTTAGTTATAGCTACATTCCAAGACAAGACTGGCTGCTGCTTCAGCCAGGTTTGGGGCCATGTGATGGGAGTTACAATGTTGAGACTGGTTGCCACTTGTGCCAAGCCTAGGGTGCAGGGCACACCAAGGCCACCACTGCTTGATTAGAGTCTTTGGACCTTTGAGCTTTTTAGAAAAGTCTGCGTCAGGAGCTAAGGAAGGCCACTTGTGTTGAGCGGCCACTGGAAAAGGGGTGGGGGAAGTTGGGTGTGGTGGGGTTTCAGGAGCTCACCAGGGCAGGGTGAAAGGTATCAGCCAGGTTAGTGGACAGCACACAGTTGGCTCTCACCTGCACCTGCTGGTTGGTGGGACAATAGGGCAACAGCATAACAATGGCACCTGCTAGGGCTCCTGTCCCTGGAGAGAGTTGGCCCTACCCCTCGCCCTGCAGCCCTCCCCCAGAAGCTAGTCAACTTAGTCCCTTCCCGTATGTCCCTGGCACTCTGAGCTGCTGCCCTTGTGCTGGCGCTCGGAGCAGGTGAGTCTCTGAGTGACCGAGTCCGTGTGCAGGCCCCTCAGGGAATCTCCCTCAAGCCCTCTATCTCACTCAGATACAACCCCATTGCTTTTCAAAGTCAGATGTTGTGGGGACCCCTCTCCCTGGCACTGGTACCCTAGGCTGGGAAGCCTGATGTGGGATGGGGACCCCTCACGTCTCTGGGGGCAACTCCACAGGTGAGATATTCATCCTGATTCTTAACTGCCATGCTGTGTGTGTGAGACCCTCCCGGTCCCCTCCACCCTTCCTACCAGTCTCAGTGTGTCGTCTCTATATCCTTAAGTTATTGGACTTCTGTTCAGCTAGTGTTCAGGTAGTTCTCAATGATCGCTGTTCTATAGTTGTAATTTTGATGTGGTCGTGGGAGGAGGTGAGCACATCATTTACTTACTTTGCCATCTTGACTGGAAGTCATTTTCTAAGTCCACTTTCAAATAACACTATACCATACTTCGTGGGCAGCGCAGATACCTTATAATAGAATATTTTCAATTCCTCCATCTTGTCCCTTCCGATGGCCATTTTACACACACACACACACACACACACACACACACACACACACACACATAATATAAATAAAATAATCACCAAATACATTGTTACTACTATTTTAAAGATTTATCTATTCCATCAATTAAGAATAAAAGTAAAAGGTTTTATTTTACCATGACATTCATTTTCATAACCTTCCTTTCTCTATGTGGGCCTGGGTTTCTTACCTGTCATTTTTGTCCTGACGAATTTCATTGCCTCATGCAAGGCATGTGTGCTGGTGACAAATGCCCTCAGTTTTTGTTTGTTCAAGAAAGTCTTTATTTCTCCTTTATTTTTAAATGACAATTTGGCTTGAAACAGACTTGTAGGTTGGCGGGCTTTCCCTTTCACCACATTGAATATTTCATCCTGCTATTTGCGTGTTTTGTGCAGAAAAGGCTGACATAATTTTTATCTTTGTTGTTGCCTGTAGTACATTAATGTTATTTTAAATTTTCAATATAATTATAAAATCTTTGCCATATGTAAATCTGTAGTGATGCTTGCTTTGTCTCTTCAGATTGTATTTTCTTAGCTTTTGTAGTTTTTAAAGAAGATTTTATTTATTTATTTATTTTCAGAGAGAAGAAGGGAGGGAAACATCAATGGGTTGTCTCTCATACGCCCCCAACTGGGGACCTGGTCCGCAACCCAGGCATGTGCCCTGACTGGGAATTGAACCGGAGACCTTTTGGTTCGCCGGCTGGCACTCAACCCACTGAACCACACCAGCCAGGGCTGTTTTGTAATTTTTTGCTGAAATTTGGACATGTATTGGGAAATAGTAACTAAAGTGGTAAATAGGCCTCCAGTGTGAGATTTTATGTTTATCTGGCTATGAATTACTGTTTAATGTTTGCTGTATCTGTTAGGTGTCAGGGGCTTTAGTTTCCTGTAGTGTTCTTTGTCTCCCCTCTTTTTTTTGGGTTTCTCTAGAAACTCTTAAAGAAACAGATTTATTGAGATATAATACACATACCATACAATTCACCCATTTTAAGGGTATATACAATTAATTTTTAACATACAGATATATGCAACCATTGCTAATCAATTTTAGAACATTTTCATTACTTCACAAAGAAATCTGTACCCTTTACCTGTCCCCAGCCATACCACACTCCCAGCCTTAAGCAACCACTCCTTTTCTGTCTCCATAGATTCCCATTTCGCATGTTTTACATGAATGGATTCATATACTATGTGGCTTTCTGTGACTGCTTTCACTTAGCATAATGTTTTCAAGTTTCATCCATGCTGCTGCATGTGTCAGTACTTACTGTCATGGCCAAATAATATCTCACTGTATAGATATACTGTAGTCCCCATTTATACATGGGCATGCATATTCCAAGACCCCCAGTTATTGCCTGAAACCGTGGAGAGTATCAAACCCTATATATATGAATATATATAGTTTTTTTCCTGTACATACATAAATACGTATCTGTGATAGAGCTAAACTACGAATTAAGCACAGTAAGAGATTAACAACAATACTAAAATAGGACAATTACAATCATATACTGTAATATGTGAATGGCTTTGAGGCCACTGTTAAGTAACATAAAGTTACTTGAACAGAAGCACCATGACACATACGGTCAACACTGAGATGGCTATGAAGAGACGAAGGGGCGGGTCGCATATGCAGCATGGGCAGGATGGACAAAGGAATGAGTCACGTCCCAGGCGGGACAGAGAGAGACGGCGTGAGATTTCATCACACTACCCAGAATGGCATACGGTTGAAAACATCAATTGTTCATTTCTAAAATTTTCCATTTAATATTTTCACACTGTGGGTAGCAAACTGCAGGTGAAGGGGAACTGCTCTACCACGTTTTGTTTACCCACTCATCAGTTAATGAACACTTGGGTTGCTTGCATTCTATTATGAATAATGCTGCTGTAAAGAGCTGTGTACAAGTTTATATGTGGACATGTGTTTTCATTATACTTGGTTAATACCTGGGAATGGGACTGGTGGGTCATCTGGTAAGGTTAACTTTATAAGAAAATGGCAAATTTTTTCCAAAGTGGCTGTATACCATTTTGCATCCTGAACAGTGGTGTCTGACGGTGCCAGTTGCTCTGCATCTTTCCAGCAGTTTGTAAAATTTGGTGCCGTTCTTACGGGTATGTGATGGTAGTGACACGCCTCTATACTACTGTAAAAGAGGCTGAACTTCTCATTTCTCTTTCATATTAGTATATCCTCTTTGGTGATGTATCTGTTTAAATCTTTTGCTTGTTTTTAAATTGGGTTGCTTACTTAATGAATTTTGGGAGTTCCTTATATATTCAAGATACAGGCCTTTTATCAGATGCGGGGTTTGGAAATGTTTTCTCTCACTTTGTGGCTCTAAGGTATCTTTCAAATAGTGAACTTTTTACTTTTTATTTTTATGGATCATACATGCTTTTGGTATCATAGCTAAAAAATCTTTGCCCAATCCAACTTCTAAAAAATTTTTAATGTTTTCTTCTAGAAGTTATACAGATTTAAGTTATGTTATGTCCATGATTTTGAATTAAATTTTGTGTAAGTTTGGAGCTTTTCTTTTTTTTAAGCCTATGGACACCCACTTTTTGAACACGTTACCCTTTCTCCATTGAATTGCCTTACCACCTTTGTAGAAAATCAAATGACTATGTAAGTGTCAGTATATTTGCAGGGACTCAGTTCTGTCCCACTGATCTATCCCTATGCCAGCACTACACTCTCTTATGTTTATAATGAGCTTCAAAATCTGGCAATGTAAGTCTCCCAACTGTTCCTTTTTCATAGTTAATTTTGGTTACTCTGATTCCTTTGCCTTCCCACATAAATTTTACAGTTTATTGGTATCTATAAAATATCCTTCTGGATTTTGATTGGAATTGCTTTGTCTCTTCAAACTAGTTAAAAGAGAACTGAAATCTTAACATTGTTTTCAATCCATGAACATGGTGCATCTCTTCATTTTTAAAGGTCATGTTGCTTTCTTTCACAAGTATGCTACAGTTTTCAGCACACAGGCCTTTTACATAGTTTGTAAGACTTATACCTAAGTATTTTATGGCTTTTGTTACTGTTACATAAAGTATGTTTAAAATTTTAAATTTCCTTTTTTTGCTTATACATACAGAAATAAAAAATATTTTTTTTGGTATATGGACCTTGTGTCCTGTGAAACTGCTCGACTCACTTCTAGTAGCTTTTTTGTAATTCTTTGGAATTTTCTACAGTCATTTTAAGTAGAAATAGTTTTGATTCTTATTTTCTAAGCTGCATGCTTTCGCTATGGTTTTATTGCACTGGGAAGGACCTCAGATACATGTCTGACCTGTTTTGATGCCAATACTACATCTTGAACAGGAGTGCAGAACAAAGATACTACATATGTTTTTAATTTCTTGAAATTTGCCAGGATTTGCATTACAGCTCAGCACACGGTCAGTTTGGGTTAACATTCCATGTAAGCTTCCAAAAACTGTATTCCACAGTTGCTGGGTATACCTATATATGTCAATTAAGTCATACTGATTAATTATACTACTAAAATCACCTACATCCCGTTTTTGTTTTTTTTCTGGTCTGGCTGTTCCAGTGAAGAGTGTTAAAATCTCACTGTGACCTTGGACTTGTCCATTTCTTTTTTTGTAGTTTTGTCTGTTTTTGCTTTGACTTATACATCAATTTGGAGTTGTTATATTTACTTCCTGGATAACTGAATTTATTATGATACCACTGTTTAAAAAAAAAAATCCTCACCTGAGGATGTGCTTATTGATTTCAGAGAGGGGAGAGGAAGGAGAGAGGGAGGGAGGGAGGGAGAGAAACGGCGACATGAGAAACACTGATTATTTGCCTCTAGCATGTATTCCGACTGGGGACCAAACCCACAACCTAGGCATGTGCCCTGACTGGGAGTTGAACCCACGACTTTTCAGTTTACGGGATTACGCTTCAACCAGCCGAGGCACAGTGGCCAGGCAGAGATACCACTATTGCAAGTAATACTTTTGCCTTGGAAGCTTTTTCTGAAATTAATGTACTGTATCAGCTGTTGGCTCCTCCTACCTGGTTTGTGGCTTCTCCCATTGTGCCTGGCAGAGCAGGAAATGATCAACAAATGTGCATATGACTGTCATTTAATTTTCTACTTTTCAAATATGAAATAACCATATGTTTTATTTGTTTGTACATCCCTAACAATGTTTTGGTTTTGCCTGATTTTAGTCTTTAAAAATGGACTCCAACTATACATTTTATTTTTTTGGATACATCCTTGTTTTTGAGGTTTATCCATGTTTTATTAGTCAGTGACTTTTCACTTCTGTGTAGTAAGTTATTTCATTATAAAAATAACCCCCCCAGGAGATCTTACTCAGTCCTGTACCTTGTAACACTACCTTCTGAATTTATATCCCTATTTGTGATCTTTCCTTTGAGCTCTAGACTCCCATATCCACCTCTCTACTCAGCATCTCTACTTTAGTATATAATAAGAACCTCAAATTTAAAAGATAATTTTTGATTTTCCATCTTCCCTTTTCCCCTCCCAAATTTACTCCCTTTTCAGTCTCCCTTATCTCCCCATGACGCCATTCACCCAGCTGGGCCAGAACCAAAACCGAGACAGAAATAGTATAAGCAGGAGGACAGACTGACTCAACTGGGGTCAATATGGTGGGATACGACCAGAGAAAGTCACAGGAATGGGCAGGTGCCAGAACCCGTAGGACTTGTAGACCATGGTAAAGAGTTCAAGGTTGGCCTGACTGTTACAGGAAGCCAGTGAAGGATGTGGCAGGCAGAGGACCAGTTAGAACACAGTAGCGCAGCAAAGTTAAGATGGTGGTGGGAACTACAGCTGTAGCAGTGGACATTTGGAATATGTTTTGGAGCTGGAGAAGGTAGAACTTACTGGTGGATTATATGCAGGGGTGTGCACGTAACTCAAAGGTGACTTCTTGTCTCTTCTCCCATAATCTCCCTTTCCTTCTGGACCTCCTCTTAAGTATATATTAGATGCTGTCATTCCATCTCCTGTGATTTTTCCCTATTCTTTCCTTTTTTCCATCAATTCACTTCTGTATCCTGTTGTAGGTGATTTTGTAAGATCAATATCCCTGCTCACAAATTCTCTTCAGCTGTATCTAATCTGTATTGGTAACTATAAGGTTTTCAATTATAATAACTTTCATTTATTATGTTTTCCAAATGTGCCTAATTTTTAATATTTACCTTATATTTGTATCTACCTTAATCATTTTATGGTCTTTCAGATTATTTGCGATTCTTTAAAAAATTTTTTAATTTACTGAATTTAGAGAGGGGAAGGTGGAGAGAGACAGAAACATCAATTCATTGTTGCACTTATTTGTGCATTCATTGGCTGATTCTTGTATGTGCCCTGCCTGGGGATCGAACCTGAAACCTTGGTGTGTTGGGATGATGTTTTAACCAACCGACCTACCCGGCCAGAGCCTCTATTTGCAGTTCTTAAAGAACTAGTTCTGCTATTTACATCTGCTGACTTTTCCTCCAGGAGGTAGTCCCATGCCTCCTGTAGATTGTATGTAAGATTGTGTATGTGTGTGTGTATGTGAATGTAAATGTAATCTTAGAATCTTTCCCCCCCTATTGAAGCCTATCAGAACATATCAGAAACGTTCCTACAGGGCAGTTTTGTATTTGCTTTTGCTAGGGTCCTAGAGTTAATTTTATTTCCTTAATTTGTGGTTCCTATGGTATACGCTTAGCATATACCCAGACCCCAAACTTACCTGTGTGCAGGCCTGGGATTCTGATTTCTCATAGAGAACTTTGTTTCTGAGCTCCTGAACAGCTGTGCTAGCCCTGTTTGGAGGGGATTAAGTTATAGCTCCAATGTTCTCCTATATGCCTAAAACCAAGTCTTTTGTCCCTACACATCCACGAGGGTCTTAGTCCCTCTATTCTTTAACAGAACTTCACTGGCTTGAGGGAATCTGTCAGAGACTAGGAACCCTTTCTTGAAGCAGGGGGCAATTTTTGTCTGCTTCCAGATGATGGCTCGCACTGATTTGTGTCAACAGTAAACATTTTCTATTAACTAGCATGACAAGATTTTGACCTACTGATTTACATTGAATACCCTGGCACTTAATATCATTTTTTTCTGCAATCAGTTTCACTTTAGAGCCCATTGATGCCCACATATATTCTGGGAAACTGAGGAGGTCTTTCTTTTATTAGGGAGTAGAAGATTGTATTGGGATTATTTGAAATGGATATGTTATGGAATGCTTATTACTTTTTTATAATTTCTATTCTACCCTTAGAGGCAAAACTGGGGATACAGTAAGTGGTCACATTCTCAAACAGCTTCACTGAAGAATTTACTTTTGAATAAGCTTATATAACCATGAAAAAGGGAGAAGGTTATACTATACTGGGGTACTATACTGAATCAATCAGTCCAACATCAGAGACTTTCACCCTTATCATAATAAACTCCCATTGGAAGACTATAATCTTTTTTTGAGAAATGTTTGTGGATACATTCATATAGCAAAATTGTATACAGAACCCTAAATTTTAGTATTTCTTTAGTCCTAAAATCTTAGTGTTTCCTATAGGACTATTATAATGACAACTGATAATCTCTCAATATATACTTATTTTTAACTGAAATTTTCTGAAAAAAAAAAAAAAAGGGGGAGAACAGTATACTAGATATCCATGAACCGAAACCCATTTTAAAATGTTAACATTCCCTCACGCTCATTTTGTTTCCCACATTCACACATTAAAAAAAAAAAAATCATTATCATATCCACAAAATTAACGTCATTCCCTACTCAGTTCGATTCTCCCCACACAGCCATTGTTCTCAGGCTGCACTACTAGGGCTTTGCCCTGTCTGTGCTACTAGAAATACTCTTTTCTTTTACAATTTAAACCGCTGAAACATCTGACTTCCAGTCTTGTCATTTCAATTTGGAAACAACTTTAACTTTTATGGTGTGAATTCTCTTCCTATTTCTTTAATAGTATATTGCTCACTACATATCTTAGAAAATATCAATTGCTCTGAGTTATGTTAAATAGTTGGAAATAGCATATAAATAGTTTAAACGCAAGCCCTGGCTGAGTGGATCAGTTGGTTGGAGCACTTGTCCCACAAAGCAAAAAGTTGCAGGTTTGCTCCCTGGCTGGGGTACGAATGGGAGTCAACCAATCAACATTTGTTTCACACAGATGTGTCTCTCTCTCTTCCCCCCACCCCCCAAAATCAACAAACACACCCTCGGGTGAGGATTAAAAAATATTTCAACTCATGTATCCTGGCTCAGCTGGCCAGTGCTATATACAATGGACGTTCTATGTAAAGTCAGGAGTTTTCCTTTAGGTCTTCTGCAATTTGAATGTAAATCTTAAACAATGAAGCAATTAACCATTTAATTAGTAAGAAAAAGGTGCTGAGCTTTTCTAGAATCTTTATCTATAACAATCATTTACATCTTTTTCTAGAAATCATTTTGTACAAATAAAACACAGTTGCATACATTTTACAGTGTCAATCTTATTTATTATTCTCTGTGGAATGCTAGGTTTAATGGTACAGTATGGTTGTCAAAGCTACTGAAATGTGACAAATGTCCATGTCTAAATGCTGCAGAACAGTATAACTAATGATTTTAAACAGAAGTGTTACTTTACAGCTGAGGTCTGATGGTTTTTAAACCAATGCCTATGTGTATGGCCAGCCACAAACTTTGGGGATGTTCATTACCTGTACATGTATATACAAATATATCCCATACATATATATGCACACAGGCATGTATTAATTTATGTGTGAAACTTATAAAATTATATACATAGACATACATGCACATCTATACACACATACTCACCCTCACCATTGAGCTCACTTTCCTAACACTAGTTCATAAGCTTCAGGCCCAGGTATTATTGCTGCCCAGGATAATGACGACATGATTTTAGTGCCAATACCTAGCACCTTTTTGGATGCAGGACAGCAGTATGTCTGTGCATATAGATATGTATAGTTATGTATGTTTGTACATATAAAGGAATTATTTCTCCCTTTTACGCTTCAGTCATGCATTACTTCAAGAAACAGTCTTATCACCATAGGTTTTAGAATTCTAAGCAGTGTAAAATCTACTTCTGGAAAACTGTATATGTTCATAGTTACAAAAAATATATATATATGATTGAAACCTATTGTGTACATATGTTCTCTGAATCGGCTATATCCTAGCCATTACATAAATTAAAAAAAAAAAACAAAACACCCTCTTAATAGGATGTTATTATGATAGCCTTAAATAGACCATTACCTGTGTTTAGAATAGTTGATATATTTTAAAAGTTGACAAAATGATGTTAAAGATTTGAAAAACACTACTATGCATCTGCATTAAATATATAAAGGTTTCCACCAAGGGCATGGTTCAATTCATTGTCTAAGATTTTTCATGTTCCAAGAGTGACCAGTATCATAGTCATTATTCTTAAAATTATGGCTCATTAAGGCCTTTTATACAAAAAAAGCCCTATTTTTAATCATATATAAAAACAAGTTCCATTTAAAAGAAAAAATGTACATGAACACTAAAGTACTCATGGATATTCATCCTGTACAAAGTGACTACGTAAAGAGAGGAGGCTTGTTCCCAGTAAGAACACCTCGTGGTAGCACATGTGAACCTGGTTTGGTTCCTCTGCTCTGCAGCTATTCCGCATGTAAAATTTAAACCATTTCACATTAACATTTAAGTTTAATACAGTGCAAATATTTGAGAATAACTTGTTCCCCCCAGTGAAACAAGAACCAGCGTTATGCTGAATATTCTTCAGATCTATTTACACACTGAGCTAAAAGTTCACCATAAACTTTGAAATTTGCTGAATATCAGCAGAAATGTAACCGAACTAGCAGCAATTGCATTAACAATATTTGACAGTTACTTGAGAGATTGCATAAAATTTTCCAGGCTATACTCTGAATCATATTGCTCTTGATCCCAAAGATCACTCAGGTTTTCGAGAATTGATTTTATACTTGCTTTTCCAGAAGTAGAGGTGTCAGCTTTTTCTGCTTTTCCATCCTTAAGAAAAATTGGCAGAAAGATAAAATGAAAGATTATTAACTTCAAAAATTGGATTTTCCTTTAAAATATCATACCTGTTTCTAAGATGGCACTTATGCAACAGAGTTAAATATTTCAAGTGATGGGTAAGTTCATCTCATAAGATAGCTTATTCTGTTTTCCCACAGATCTAATAATTTTATTTGTCATTTTAACCTATTTGGGAAGCATTTTAAGATTACAGAATTAAAAGAACATTACAAAGAACTCATAATTCACCGTGTCACATTGGCTTTGTCATGTTCTCCCCTGTATATAAATGTATCTGTGTATGAGCTTGAAAAATAGTTAAATAAATAATAAACAGCTTTTTATCTAAACCGTTCAAGAGTAAGTTGTAGTTATTATGATCCTTTATCCCCAGATAGAAATAAGCTTGTATTCCCAAGAAGAAGGACGTTCTCTTACATAACCAAAGTACAAAGATCAAATTAAGAAAATTTAATACAACTTGATATATTAAAATCTAGTATGTAGTTCATATTCCAAGTTTCCTGTTTGTCCCAATAGGATCCTTTGTAGCAACAGTTCTTATTTACCTGGAACGTCCCCGAGGCCAGTTCTCCTTGTGAAAAGTCACACATAAGAATATTCTTTCCAACAAAATAGAAGCCATTTGAAGGCAGCAATCCATGTTTCTTTGAGCCTTCTCTTTTCTAGGTTATACTCGTATGTGTCTTGCTTTTCCAACCTACCTTATATGACATGATGGAAGAGCCTACCTCCCGCCATCTCTCAGGGACTTACATAATATTCTAAAAGCAGCTGAACACACACAGTACAGCTGACCTACTTTCTCTCAGATTTGAACATTACGTTTCTGTTACTACAGCTAGTTTAATAATATTATCTTAGGTCGGTTCTCACCATAATTTATACTGGGTGCAGCTGATTTTCTCAACCTAATGCAGGACTTTAAATCCAGCCCCATTAGTTTTACATTATCAGACTGACCAATACTTCCAGATGGTGCATCCTTTGATTATGGGTTATACAATAACAACAATGGCTACTATTTACCGATAATCTATACTAGATATACTTTCCAAGTGTTTACATATATTAACTTCATAACCATGCAGTAATATAGGCATTGTTATTCTCCCAAGGGTGCAGATGCTCAAAGAAGTTAACTTGCCTAAGCTCACCAGTTAATAGAAGGCAGGGTAAGAAACACAAGCCCAGGTTTAGCTGACTTCAGTGACAGATGTCCTTTAGCAGGAAAGGACTGAAGAAAGAAATCTTGGGACAAGACACTAGAGACATTAATCAAAGTCAAAACCTCAAACACCCCCTAGAATGCTGGAGAGTTTTATCTGGATGTCAAAAAGTCCCTCAAAATGATGTCTAGTTAAATACTAAAGTGAATGCCTTTTGCTACTCCTTGCAATACTTTTACCAAGCAGTCCCAGGAAGTCTGTGCATGAATTAAAGACAGAGCAAACTGTTAAGTTCTTTACCTTATCAAGTGTAAACAGATCGAGAAGTTGATCTGTCCCCATACTCTGCAAACTAGAATTCTCTTGGCTAATAACTGTATTTGCTATGTTCATCTTGAATTTCTGCAAACCCATTATTTTCTCTTCCAACGTTCCTCTCGTTATCAATCGGTACACGTTAACCACACGTTTCTGAATTAAGAAAAAGAAGTTAAGCAACTGTAGCACAAATCAATAAAGTTTGAGGTTCAACAAATGAGGGGGTACCACCTAATTATGATTGGGTTTTCTTTATCTGGCCCCATGAGCTTAAAATATTTGCAGAGAATCACAGAATATTAGGAATGGAGAGTGTCCCACTTTTCTTAGCCCAAGCCACTTCATTTAATGCATGAAGGAGGTGCTACAGAATTAAGTGACTTGCTTAAGGTCAAACATCTGTTAGCATCAGAGTAGGAACTTAAACCAATTCTCATCTTTTTGAGAAGTTTTCCCAGTTCACAGGTTAACACTTGTGAGTGGTGACTTTTTACCTGCCCAATGCGATGGGCCCGGTCCATGGCTTGTAGATCACGCATGGGGTTCCAGTCATGCTCCACAAAAACGACTGTGTCGGCGCCTGTTAAGTTAAGCCCCAGGCCACCAACGTGAGTTGTAAGTAAGAGAACGTCTATGGATGGATCATTGTTAAACCTATAAGTATAGATATTTAAAAATAAAATTAGTACATTTCTTTCTAAGGTACTTACGTTACAAAAATTGGACAGTTTAATAAAAATTAACACAAATGAGAACACTTCTTTACAAATCCATTATACAGACATTTCTGTGACCACCTGAGATGAAATTATATTCTTTGACTGGGCTGGCCAAGAAGTTGTTCATTTGGTTTTTTTCTGTAAGATGGCTGTAGTAATGCTTAGTTATCTTTAACTTCATCCAAAACACTTTTGTTAAGACTGTATTGTGACAGCTGTCATATCAGCGTGAGTCAAAAAAATACAAAACTTATCAAATTGGTGAACTTAAGAGTAGCCATTTTAATACTGAAGAGGGAAGAAAATATGTAACATTTCCAGCATATTATGCTTTATTACTTTAAGAAAGGTAAAAAAGCAACTAAAATGCAAAAAAAGATTAGTGCAGGGTATGGAGAAGGTACTGTGACTGACTGAATGTGTCAAAAGTGGTTTGTGAAGTTTCATGATGGAGATTTCTCACTGGACAATGGTTCATGGTTGGGTAGACCAGCTGAAGTTGATAGCACTCAAACTGAGACATTAATTGTGAACAACGTTCTACCATGTGGAAGGCAGCTGACACACTCAAAATATCTAAATCAATAAACTTATTGGTGAAAATGAGAAATGTTTCTTATTTTATGGAAAAAACTAAATGGACTTTTTGGCCAACCCAATAATATACAGGGTGGGGCAAAAGTAGGTTCACATTTGTTCATATGGAAAATAATACAAGAACAAACTGTGTTTCTCATACCAACAATTGTAAACCCACTTTTGCCCCACCCTGTACATAACATCTTTATAGTAGAAAGGATGTACTCTGGAACACATCAGAAATTTTACAAACAAATACAACTGGATTATACTTTAGAGTATCAGATAAAGACTAAAAGTTGCAAAAATGTAATTAAACACTAATTAAAATTAAGCCAAAACTCAACTATGAACCTTTAATGTATGGAGAAAGAACAATGGGGGAAAAGGCTGGATCAACTGGGGACAGTAGAGGATAAGTTGTTGAGGGTTGCTGCTATTGTACTAGTCCTAGAAGATATTGACAAAGGACATTAGCAACTTCTAGGGAAAAGAAAAACTAACATTAATACCAAGCTACCTTTTATTACATCTCACGATGAGACAAGCAATGGGTTTTGTACTTTATATGCATTATGTCACTTAATTGTTAAAACAGCTCTATGAGGATATTATCATTGACCTTATTATAGAAAGACTCTGGCTCTGTGGATGATAAACAGGCCCAAAAGAACACTGCCTAAATAGCAGAGTCAGGAGTCAAAGCTAGGCCTCTCTGGCTCCAAAGCCCATTCACGCATCTAACTATTGTGCCTAACAATCCTTGAGGATGCTTGTTAAAAAGGCTTACTCTTGCAGTTAGCAGATCTGGGACAGAAGCTAGGAATCTGCATGTAGAAATCTGACATTTTTAAAGCAGAGGGTGCAGACCACACCTATAAAACATCGTACTCACTGATTTTGCTTCCTAGCTGGGCCAGTTCCCAACTTGTTCTGAGCAGAGACACAGAGACCAGGATACAGATCTCAGCAAAGCCACTTACTTGCTTCCTCCTACCCCAACTTGCCCCAAAAAGATGAGGTGAAATGTAGTTATCTCTATTTATGGTTGCCTTAAATTTCTTTCATATCTTTCAAAGTGCTATTCTAATATAGTCACACTTTTCTGTTTTAACTAATAAACTAGTCAACTATATTTATGTAGGTCTATTTTTGTTGTTATTTTTTCCTCAATTTGTTTTGTCACTCTATATTTTTAAAGAAAATACTTGATGAGCCAAACTTCTATGTAAGTAATAATACACCGACTATAGCCTTGACTTACAAGAGTTTTAGGAGACACTTACCGTGAAACAATGGAATGCCTCTGACCAGGAGGTATGCTTCCATCTAATCTCAAATACGTGACGGAGGGTAAGTGAGGTCTGAGAAGATCATATTCTACTATATCAAGCATGCTTTTAAGCTGACAGAAGATCAGGATCCTGTGCTGGGCCACCACAGACTCTGTGCCACTCTCTGAGGTGCTGCCGTTTCCCAAACCACAGTCCAACAGCAACTTAAGAAAAAAATCAGTTTTCACACAGGTGTTCAATAAAAGTAGGCAACCAATAGTTTTCCAAGCTATACCTCATAATAAAATGGTTTCTAGATTATTTATTATAGTTATATACTCATAGTGCCCAAACTACAAAAGATACTCAACATCTGGTCTGACTGACATAAATACAGTGAAACTATGATAACCTCATTATACTGCATTAATCCTACCAAGGTATTAGCTTTATTAACTGGCAACTAATTCATACAGCAGGTGTGTAGTGAACTTGCCATCAAAGCAAACTCAGCTTTACCCTATATAAAATGTTTGCCAAGTCTGATAATCTATTATACATTTACCTAAGTGTTTTCTTTTAAAAATGACTCTGCTTATCACCGTTAAATGTCACCCATAGTTTCAGTTATTCCACTCTACTGAAATTTTTAAATTCTGGCTCTGGCAATATTACATACTTCTGGCACTATTACCTGCTGATAAACATACTTCTTTACTTCTACTGCCAGGTTTTTAAAAAGCAAATAAGATTTCTCCTCTATTTCAGAGAACAGACACATTTTAAATAAGAGAAAGCAAGCTAGAATGCTCCTGAGACAGAATTTTTACTCTGAATAGCTGAAAAGAGGTAGGCAAATGGAAAAGAAGGGTTCTAGAAAAGCCCTCCATGAGTATAGCCAAAAATAATCTGGCCTAAGTTGCAGAGTTTCTAAACTTCTTAATTCCAGACACTTCAGGGTGACAAAAGGCACTCTAAAATGAGGTACTAGTTTAAGTAATAACTGCAGGTAAAAAAGCAATGTGCAAAAGTATAAGCTAAAAATAAGTTAAAGCCTGTACTACAATTAAAATGTGGATGAAATGCAATTTTCATTTGAAAATAGATCCACACTGACACATTATAATCAAACTGTTGAAAAACAAAGAATCTTAGAAGAAAAAAAAAAGGTGACTTGTTATGTAAAAAGAGATCCTCAATAAGATTAACACCTAATTTCTCATCAGAAACCATGCAGGATATCATCAAGAAAGGGAAACACAATATACAGGATGGGAGAGTAAGTATTCAGTATTTGCAAATCATATCTGGTAAGGGCTTAGTATATGCAATATAAAAAAATCCCCTAAAACTCAACCAAAAGACAAGCAATCTAATTTAAAAAATGGTCAAAGGACTTAAACAGGCATTCTCCCAAATATACATAAATAGCCAATAAGTATATGAAAAGATGCTCAACATCACTGGTCATTAGGGACAGCAAATCAACAATGAGATGCTATATATTTATGCCTACTGGGCTGACTATAATTGAAAAAAATTATTGGGGAGGGGTGTGGAAAAATTGTAACCCTGGCACATTGCTGGGGGGAACATAAATGGTGCACACAATGGAAAATGATTTGGCAGCTCCTGAAAAATTTAAACAGAATTGCTGTAAGGTCCAGCCAGCGATTCCACTCCCAGGTCTATGTCCAAAAGAACTGAAGAGGGACACAAACAAGTACTTATAAGCCAGTGTTCACTGCAGCGTTATTCGTAATAGCCAAAAGGTAGAAACAACTCATGACTGGATAAACAAAATGTGGTATATAAATGATAGCAATAATAATGGAAATTTTTCAGCCATAACAATGAAGTACCAATCCACGCCAACCTGAATAAACCTTGAAAACAAGTGAAATAAGCCAGTTGCAAAAGGACAAATATAATTCTACTTACATGAAATATTTAGAACATGCAAATTCAAACAGACAGAAAGTGTATTAGAGGTAATCCAGGGTTGGGGGAAAAGGAGAATGGGAAGTTATTGCTCAGTGGGTACAGAGTTTCTATGGGTACAGAGTTTCTGTTTAGATGATAGAAAAAAAATTTAAATAAATAGTGGTACCAGTTGTACAACAATGTGAATATAAATAATATCACAGAATTATACACTTAGTAATGGTTAAAATGGCACATTTTATGCTATATATATTTTTTTACCACTATTTTTTTAAAAAGCTATACCAAAAATTTAACTAAATTAAAAAAATAAACAAAGTGGTAAATATATCAGTAATCTACTGGAAATGCAAGTTTGTCTAGATTAGGAATGCTTAAGATTTAATACTTAAAAGACCTACTTACTTGTTTCAAGGCTGAGAGTTTAGGGGCATGTTGAATGTCATGAAGAGAAGAATTCTGAACTGCCAGTTTTTCAGTAGTACTCTTGAACTCTGGATGTTGAGGTGTTAATACTAATGCTGGATGGTTGCACAGTTTACGTAAGTACTGCAATGCCTTTAAAAGGAAAAAAGTATATATAGAAGTCCACTTCACATGCCACAAATGTTTGTATCTTATCTTTTCCTCCTCTATTCTTTGTCTAGAATGCCTTTTTTCCTATTCTGACCACTCCTACTCACTCTTCAAGAACCAGTTCAAATATCTCATCCCTGATGCCTTCATCTGCAGTTTGTATTTATTTTTGAGAGCATTTACAACTTGTATAAACTATACTGTTTACTGTTTATGTCTGTAACCCCTACCAGACAATGAGCTTCTCATGGCAGAAGGAGCCTTACTCTGGTTCAATAGGTCTACGGTAGGGAGCTGGGAAGACAGCTGGTTATTTCAAATGGTTGTGTTTGAGAATCAGAACCCTATAGGATCTCCTCCTTCTTATCGCCGATTCAGCCATACCCTTTCTCTTTTGGTTTTTACTTGGGTTATGAGCTGAGTCTCACCCTTGGCACAGAGCTTTGAATTAGCAAGCTCCACCGACAAGGCTCAAGAGACTGCTGGACACTGTAATAGAAACTGTAAGAGATATAAGCCTTTATAGTCACCTTTTCCCTCTTCTATCTTTAAAAATGCTACAGTATTTCATTTATTGAGGGCAAGGGGGTTTGGGAGGTTTTCTATAGCGGAACATTTCAAAGGCAAGAAAGAAGTAAGTTGACACTTTCCATGTCTTTTTCATTTGCTATGCCCTTCAGCACAAGGCATCAGACCTCAGGACTCCTGTACTTCCTGTATCCTCTGTCCAGAACTGCTTCCCACTACATATCTGCTATTCCTCAATCCTCCTTCAGATTTCTGCTAAAATTTCACTTTCTCAGTGAGTCCACCCCTGTTCCCGCAATTAAAAATCACAACCTGAATTCTATCTCTACTGTATAACCCCATACTCTGCTTTTTTCTCTTACATAATATGTATTTCACTTATTCATTTTTCACATCTACAAGGGAGGGTACCTGTTTTGTCTACTGCTTTAATTAATCCCTGAGCTTAAAAAAATTACTGCCTTGTGGTAGGTGTTCAATATAAGATTCTCTATACTAAAACACTTTTCATGTAATAAACACACGTATCTTACATTTTTTACATTTAATTTTAACATTAAATTATTAATCTGAATTTATTAATATGAAAATAAATCAATACTTTTACTATTTTCAAGAATGTATATACAATATTGAAAAAATTTAAAACACACCCATATTTCAGTGTTCCATGTAAAATTTGCTGTATGGATGAATATTCTTAAGCAACACTTAAAAAGTGGATTGTAATCTATACCTGAAATACATGGCCTGTAGCTTTAAGCTTTGGTTTTTCAGTTTCTTCAGAAAGTGCAGCTGAAGAAACTGTTTCATCAACATCACACTTGGCACGAGACTTCGCAAAATCCTCATAGAGCTGAACCTGTAAAATTTCCCCCACAAAAAATGCTTAAATTGTTGAAAAAATAATTAGCACAGGCCAATAAGCAATAATTTAAATCAACCCTCATTAAAGAAAATAAATCATGACATCTATACTTCACTAATTGCAGATAATATACTGCATCTTGGTAAATTCCTTTAAAATTACATTTAGAAAGTGTAACATTAAGTTTGGCTGCTAAAATATTAAAAAATTAGTCAAATAGTTCTAGATTCAAATGTTCCAATCTGTTCAGAAGATACCACTGAACCCAACACCACTAAAAGAGAACCTGAACCCTTAAAAGTAAATGAGTAAATCTCCCCTTAAGTGAAGTTATGTGATCAAGACTCTATAGGTACATTTCAAGAGATCAACTTTTAAAAGAATACTGCTGCCTAAAAGGGGTACTCATATCAAATTTGAAGTATTACCTTGGGGTCTGGGTTCTGTTTGTACATGTTAAAACAGTGCAAAAGGCAAGAAAATCTACAACGCTAAAGAACAGAAGTCAGAGTATAAAAACCATGAAAGCTGAATAAAGCCAATGTCACTTCCCTCCTCAGCTCCCTTCCTCCAGACTACTAAATGTATTTTATGCTGATGTCTTAATACTGTTACCAGTATATTACCACTGCCTCTATTCATATGCTTCCTTTTCTTTATTGTACTTCAAAATGTCTTCATATCATTGCCCATAAAGTATTTCTTTTAAGAAACATTAACCTTATTTTTACAAATAAGAAATGGAGGCCCAGAAAGATGAGGTCTTAGATGAGATAAATGATCATAGAATTCTTAGCACCTAGATTAGTGTCCTGCCCATTAAACTCAAATTGTATAGACAAATACTAACAGATTAACTCTATACACTGGAGGGGAAAGAAGGTAGGTTTGCAGAATATTTCTAGATACCTTTTATTTATTTAATCAACTCATACTACTGAAATAGATTGATGAATAGTAACCTAAAACAAAGTAAATATTCAAACAGAAAATTCTGATTATAGGCCATGTCTTAGTAGGACATGGCCTGTAAGGGACAGTCTCCCCTTACGAAATACTACATAAGGAAAGGTATACAATAAATTCCTTTGATAATGATCTCTGTACGAAATCAGAGCTGTGCAGAAGCTGAAAATTTATTTCAAAAATCTATTGGCAATGCAATAATACTTTAAAAGGGATGAGGCACTCACTCCCCAAGGTCTGAAACTCAACCCTGACATGTATTAGCTATATAACCTTAAACAAGTTGCTTAACTTTCTGAGCTTCAGTTTTCTTATTTTTAAAAATAGGAACTGATGATACCTATAATACTGTTGTGAGGATAAGACATTATAGGCAGATTTTTGGCCCTAATAAATTTTTCACCCATTTAACCTTGCAACTTTTTCTTTTTTCTTTTTAATGTATGATGCTCTTTATTTTAGATATTCTGTATTGCACGTGTGTTAGGGTTAGTTCTTCCGTACTATCTTCCATGCAGGGAGATAGTACATTTAGCTGTAAGAGTCATTCATCTTTCTGTGCATATTTTTCTCAGGCGATTTCCCAAATACGTTTGAAGGACAAAAAATGGGTGCTTGGAAGGTTATGGATTAAGTCTTAAAAGTTACAGCACACATGAAAAGCTGAAAGAGGCTGCTTTTAAATATGACCCCAACATTTTATCTTTTCTTGTGTCCAGTCTTTGCAGTGTGACTGTGAAGTTCTTCCCATCAAGAGGAGGGGTCTTTTGCCAACCCTGGAATCTGAACTGCCTTGTGATTTGCTCTGGCCAATAGCGGTACAAATGATTGGGAGCAAGTTCTGAACCTAGATTCTAGGAGTCTTTGCATACTTCTGCTCTCTTTTGCTCTTCTGATTTCTTCATGAAAAGATGCATGTTGTCCTGGGCTCCAGCAAAGGCAGGGGCAGAGTGGGCTAGAGACACTTAAGGAGAGAAGAGGGACGGAGGCCCTGGGGAGAGAACTGAGGGAGCAGCTGCCGGGATCCCCGTGCTGAGCCATCTCCCATGCAGTGGCAGCCATCTTGCTCAGGCAGACCTGAAACTTTTTCAACTAACTAGACATATGAAAGCAACTATGATACTGAATTTTGTGTTTTAATGCTACATTCAAAATGCACATATCCAAATGTATGCACATATACAAAAAGATTCACTTAGGTCATCTACATCTGTTTGAAACAGAATATTTTTCAAGTCTAGGGGAGCTAAGGCTAGATTAGAGTGATAAAGCCAAAGGCTATTCCCCTTTATTCAATATTTTGTGGCTTATTCAAAGCATTCTACTAATAAATATATCACCAGATTCCTAACCTGGAGAGGACTAAGATTACAGTAATAGTCTTGAATAATTTTGGGTGGAAGGTCCTGCAAAACATCTTCTTTCATTCTTCTCAAAAGAAATGGTAGGACTTGGCGGTGCAATGCATCCATTGCAAGGACACCTGTTAATAATAAGAGAAAATGGCTCAAAAAACGTTAGGAATAAGTTATATCCACTTGTACAGAAAATATATTTATCTCTTTTTCATACCTGCTTCTTGTTCTCGACTGGAGCTTCGAGCATCCCTACTTGCTAATATAGGTTTACCATATCGAGCAGCAAACTGACGTTCAGTCCCCAAAAATCCTGGCATGAGGAAATCAAATAATGACCACAGCTCCAAAACGTTGTTCTGAATACAAGAAAGGAACACGAGTTACCTTTTGTACTGGGATTATTTCCTTAATGCTTAAAAAACGGAACATTAACAAAAGCCCATTATGACATAGATGAGATTATCACCACATTTTTAGGTAGATGGTACAAGTCTATTTTTTAATGTGTAAAATTCAGGTCAGCATCCTTGGAGAAAATACTTTATTTTACTTGGAGAGAAATTTTCAAGTTTCCTCTACCAGATAAGCCTTGGTCCATAGTATTTAAATCCTTCTGTTGGGATAAAGTAGTAAATAAAGAGAGGAGGATGAATGAATGTTATTTCTGATTCTTTTAATTTTGACACTCAACAGCAAAATTTAAGGAATTTGGCCAACATCACCATTTCTTCAACAAAGGAAAAACCTAAAAGAGTTTGGTTGTGTTAAGTCTGCCCAATATTTATGGGTTATAATGACTAAGCACAAGCTCTAATTCTGCTGAAGTTTCATGATGGAGGGAGGGAGAGAGAGAGAGGGAAAGAAATGTTTTCATTCGGGATGCTTTCCCAGTATGTGTGTATCCTAAGGTATCACTGCACCCTTTCACCAAGGGGTCCCCAAGCCCCAGGCTGGAACTGGTCCTGTGGCCTGTTAGGAGCAGGGCCTTACAGCAGGAGGTGAGCCCCTGCAAGCAAGAAAAGCTTCGAATTACTGTCTGAGCTCCGCCTCCTGTCTCCTCACCCCGCCACCCGGTCCCCACCTCCACCCGTCTGTGGAAAAATTGTCTTCCATGAAACTGGGCTATGGTGCCAAAAAGGTTGGGGACCACTGCTTTAACCTTTCCAGATGTCCTCCTCACCTTGCTCAGGCTCTAGCTCACCATGCTGGACTGCCCTCCCATATGATGGACACTCTACAAATCTCACTTAAGTTTGACCCCCAACTCTGGGCTACCATGGCTCTTCAGTGCAGAAGAGCTTCAGACCTGAACTGTTCAGGTGGGTATGAGGGAAAAGAAGACTGACTTTAAGCAAACAAACAAAAACAAAAAAAAAAACCCACGGGGGGGGGAACCCTCTTTTATTGTGAAAGCAATAAACTGTTTAAAAATACTGTGAAATTTCCATATAATTTTAAATTGAAACAAAATAAATCTTGATAATTCAAGCATAAAGAGTCTTTTTTTTCCTTTTAAAGGTACTTTTTCTTCTATTAAATTCTTGTGATTAAGTGATCTCTTGTAGTTACTAAAATCTGTAGTGTTCACTTAATGGACAAAACCCTAACACTTATAATAATCAGTCCGTCACCAAAAATAATTTTAAAGAAAAGTAACAAATGCATAAATTAAAAAATTACCAATTATTTCAGAGTCAGAGAGACTCTCAGAGGTCGCTTGGTGTTTATCTGCCCACTAACTGGGGAGTGATGAAGGGTATCTTCCCTTCAGAGTGGGCTATCCAAGCTAGGCATGAACATTTGCAACCAATTCTTCTGGACGATAACACTTTGACATTCTCAATCATCTTCCTCCTGTTTCGACATAAACTTCGACAATCTTCTCCCTTCAACTGCTTCCTAATCTCCAGATATTCACACTTCTTACTATGTGAAGATTCACCTCTGAATCAACACTAGCTTTTCAGTGTTAAATCAGATTGTAGTGAATTACTACAAAAGGAGAATAGCCAGTTTGGAACAGAGTCTGACTGATGTCTCCCAGACTTTGGATACAAGACTTCTATTTACGTAGACTGAAATTATATTTAAATATGACTTTAAAAACCTAGTTTGCTCAGATGCTGCTACATACCAAATGGACCATTATAAAAGCAAAATAATTACTGGAAATTATTATTCCTATTAAACTAAAAAAAAAAAGAAACAAAAACAAAACCCATCTAATTTAATCTACTGCCAATGCCAAGCCTTTTTTCCACATGATAAATATTTTTTTAAAAGGAAACAATTACCTGTATTGGTGTTCCAGAAAGAATAATCCTGTAATTAGCAGTCAGTTGTTTTACTGCTTTTGACAACTTCGTTTTTCCATTTTTGATGACGTGGCCTTCATCGAGAATACAGTAGTTAAATTTAATGTTTCTAAGGGAGAATAAACCAAAAATTTTAGCATCTTAATACAGTTTCTCCAAATTTGATACTAAGTTTTTCTAAATAAAAAATACAATTCTTACCTAAAGAAATCTATGTCATTCCTTACAACATCATATGAAGCCACTATCAAATTATGCCTTTTTACTTGATGCTGTAACCTGTATATAAAAATAAGTAAGATTAGGAAATGGGGAATCTGCAAAGTCTGTAATACGATTTCAAAGGGGAAACTGCAGCTACCATCGTACGACGCGTTCTCAATCTGCCTACTAAGAGTAACATTTCCTTCTGTTTGCATTTATAACCCTGCTACCTGAAGCCATTATTTTTTAACACAAAATTTAATTTGTAATTCTTACTAATAGGTCTTATTGTCCTAACTTAGTCTGATTAAGAAAGAGATGGACACCTGACTTGAAAAGTGGTGAACAATTTAACTTTATCTGCCAACAACTCTTCCTTGGAGGCACTATTCCCTCACTACTCCATGTTGTGTTGGGGGTTGATGGGGAGCTATCAATCACATGTCCCCATGTGCACCAGAGATGAAGCATTTGAACCAGGCTGAGTCATTCACAATATTTTATTCCCTGACCACAAAGGGCTGGTTTGTGGGCATGACCCAAACAAGACAGTCAGTCATCTCCAGTATCAATATATTCATGACCAGAGAGAGAAGACCTCTGTTTACTGTAGTTTCTAAGCCAGAAGAATGTGGGCCTAAGACTTCCCATGATCATCTTATCCACCAACTATAGACTGAAGTCCCACACAGACCAAATACAAGTTATGTATGAAGAGAAAGAGCAAATGAAAGTAATCTAGATGTGCCTGAAATAAGAATTTACCCCTGAAATTCTCAACTTAGTGCATTGGTGAATTTTCTACTTGCTTAAGCTAGTCTGAGTTGTTTCTATCACATGTAAATAAATGAATTCTAACTAACAGACACTACAGTAATTTTTAAAAGAGTACAAGCTGTTGAGCTGCCTGTGTTCAAATCTCACCCTGCTCATTTAATTGGCCGAGTGACTCTGAACCTAGGCCCCATGTCCTAGACTATTCGTCTGCAAAATGGGAACAGTAACTGTACCCACACCTCATAAGGTAATTGTGAGAACACACAATACACAACTGCTTAGAACAATGCCTAGCCAGAAAGTGTTCAATATATGTTAGCTATTATTAATACAGAAAAGCAGCAAATCTATGGACTAATCAGCAATCTATGACTAATCCAAGCTTTAAAAGATGAACTGAAATCAACAAGATTCCCTCTTCAAAATTTGTATTTAGAAATATAAGAGATGTACTAGTGAACACAGAGAGGGTAAAGCTAATAGAACTCTAGGTTGCTACCATATCGGGGCAGCTAAAGGAGTCACTGTGGACAAAAAGCACTTTTGGGGAGAAGGAACTCTTAGGGAAAGTGGGTATATCGTGACACCTAAGAGATGCTATGATCACAAGGCTCCTAAGAAGGGCACAGAGAATGGCTTTAGTTCCTGAAGTTTCCTAGCTCCAATACTTTGAAAGCCCAACTGATTGTTAATGGCTAAAGTCCTTGAATTTTTTAAAAAAGAACTTTAAATTTTATTTTTCAATCACAGTTTACATTTGATATTATTTTTTTTATTAGTTTCAGGTGTATAGCACAGTGGTAGACAACATATACAAAGTGTTCCCCTCAATATTTCCAGTACCCATCTGGCACCATACACAGTTATTACAATATTATTAACTGTATTTATTATTCTGTACTTTACAGCCCCATGACATCCCTTCACCTTTCACTCAATCTCCCAACTCCCTCCCCTCTGGCAACCAGTCTGTTCTCTGTGTCTATGAATCTGTTTCAATTTTGTTTATTTTCTTCTTTAGATTCCACATATAAGTGAAATCATATGGTATTTGTCTTTCTCTGACTGACTTCACTTAGTATAACACCATCTAGCTTCATCCATGCTGTCACAAACAGTAAAATTTCATTCCTTTTTATGGTTAATATTCCACTTTTTAATCTACAGTCTACTGACGGGCACTTGGATTGCTTCCATATCTTGGCTGTTGTAAATAACAATGAAAATAGGGGTGCATATATTCTTTTGAATTAGCGTTTTAGGTAAAGTCCTTAAATTTTCATGAGTGAGATTCATATATTATCTTTAAAATATACATACACTCACCTTTCTTAAATAAGTTTCTATATTTGACAACAAAAAAGCTAACTAAATTCACCCTCAATAAATTTTACTCTTCCAAACTACTTAAAGCATAAGATTTCAGATATTTTGGTTACACAGTTCTTACCGTATTCTTTCAGTAGGAGGTCCAGTATAATGCAATGGATTGAGATATTCTCTGGAGCAAAATTTACCTACTTCATCCACCCAGTGACCTGTTAATGTTGGTGGACAAACCACCAAGGAAGGAAGTGGCATACATTCTGCCAATTTTGATCTTGCATATTCCTGTGCCCTTTAAAACAAACAATAAATTAACCAGCTTGTTTACATTTCTCAGCACCTTTTTAAAAAAAATTTTTTTAAAGGTTTTATTTATTTACCTTTAGAGAGAGGGGAACGGAGGGAGGAAGTGAGGAGAGAAACATTAATGGGTCAAGAGACACACTGAATGGTTGCCTCCCAAATGCTCCCAAACGGGGGCCTGGCCTGTGGTCCAGGCCTGTGGCAGACTGGGAATCAAACCGGCAACCTTTTGGTTTGCAGGATGGTGTCCAATTCTCTGAGCCACACCAGCCAGGGCTAGAAGCCTTCTTTTAAAACAAAATTTAAAATTACCTGTGACAATGATCTCCTGCTAAAATGCAGATGGACTGTAACGTTTTTCCTAAACCCATGTCATCACATAGAATTCCGTGAAGTTTATACTTATTAAGGAATGCTAACCAGTTCACACCATCCTGAAATGTTCAAAGGGAAAAGTTATTTTTACAAAGGTAAAAGAAATAAATGAGTATAAGATAGTAATCACAAGATATTACTAAATGAATTTTAAACACTCTTTTAGGTACATTTGGAAGGAATAGTCACTATTTATATTTACAAGGTAAGTATAAACTTTACCTGCTGATATTTTCTGAGTTCAGCATTGATTGGTACTGGAATTTTGTAATTTTCTAATTTCTTCCCATCTAACAATTGCTCCAAAAAGTGTCGCTCCTTGGCTTTCAATTGGATTAATTCTTCTGACATATTTGGAGGGTCTGGAATGCCAGCCTAAAATGATTTTTTAAAGTATATTAAAACTGTTTACTCAGAAATAATTTTTCATTCTTAGCTTATGTAATAATTTTAAGTCTTATCAAAATGTAAATGCAGAGAAAAAAAGTAATTCAAAAGTAGTATAATTTTAAAGACTGGAAGGCAGTTTAATGAATTTGACAGGTATCAAAATGCTACAATGAGGCTACTAAAGAAACACATGAGGCATTTTAAAGAACACATCTAAACTTAATTTTTCCCACACCATGCATTACTTGATAAACAGGCAAATAAAGTTGCATAGCTTATTTTTAGTGAAATGCTGTTACTGGAGTTTCTTAATTTTAGTGTTATGATGTCGCAGGATACTGGTTCTCAAAACGTGGGCTGCAGACCCCTCTGGATCCCCAAGACCTTTCCAAAGGGTCATTGAGGTCAAAACTATTTCATAATAAGGAACACATGATGGCTTCCCATCACTCATTGATTCCAAAGCTAAAAAGGGACAAAGTGACTATATATAATGCGTTAGTTTACAGATAAAATGATGCAAGGCACAAGAGTCAAATGATATAAATAAGACCTAGGAGGCAGAGGATGAAAAAAATTCTGGGTATGTTGCTTGGGTCCTCTGATACAGTAGTCTAGTTTTTTTGTTTTTGTTTTTATTTTTGGTCAAGCTGGTTAATATTTTATTCTGAAATAAAATACCATGTAGAGAAATATGTAAACAAATGTACAGCTTGATAAATTATAAAACAAACACCTTCATAACCATTATCTGATCAAGAAAAATAGTCCTGTCATCATCCTAAAAGATCCCATATGTTCCTTCCCAGTGGTAACTCACTCTGATTTACTTAAAAGGTAATCACTTTACTGGCTTTCATGGCAACTTCTTTCTTACTTTTCCTTATATCTTTATAACTTAAGTATCCATCTCATGTATTTTTGCCTGTTTTTGAACTTTATGAAAAATGGAATCCCATGAAAGATTTCATTAATATTGTTGTATGTGTCTGTAGTTTGTTCATTCTTACTGTAGTATAATAATCCAGTTGGCATATCTACTCTACCAATGATGAACAACTGTGTTTTAGACTACTATAAATAACAGTAGTCAAAAATTTGGGCAAAAAAGCACAAATTATATACGGCAAAATACAGTAATTAGGATGGATTTGCTGGGTCGTTGGGATGGGAATCTTTACCTTTATCAGATATAGCCAAACTTTTTTTTTTCAAAGAGGCTATCTAATTTGTGCTCACACTTTGCTGGTAGGAATGTAAAATCGTACAGTTACTTTGGAACAACGGTTTGGGTTTCTTAAAAAGTTAAACATCATGTGACCGAGTAATTCCATTACTAGATATCTATCTGCTCAAATGAAATGAAACCATACATCCATGCAAAGGCTTATGGGTGCATGTTCACAGTGTTACTTGTAATAGCCAAAAGCTGGTAACAATCCCAATGTCTATCAACTGCTGAATGGAAAAACAAAAGGTGATATGTCTATACAATGGAGTATCATTCAACCATAAAAAGGAAGTATTATATGCAGACAATATGCAGAACACTGACATCCAATTGTTCCATTATACTTCAGTAAGTTATTAAAAAAATTTCGAAATGGTTCTGAGGTAGATGTTTTGATATACGAGGTATGTACAGAAAATATCCAGCCATGTACTATGAAAAAGAGGTGATACAAGAAACAGTGTACACAGGATAATGATGACTCAGTCCCCTTCAAGCAGGCACCTTGGGACCTCACACAATTCTCCCAGTTGCCATCAGCTGCCCCATTGTATTTTCCTGAATCTCACTGATGGGTCTGAAATCTCCTCCCTTTCCAAGGTGATTTTAGTTTCTGGAAAAGCCAGAAATCCCAGGGCACCAAATCTGGGCTGTAGAGGGGCTGAGTCACCTGGGTGATTTTTTGTTTCACCAAAAACTGCATGAGATGTGATGTGTGAGTAGGTGCAGTGTCATGATGAAGCTGCCAATCACCAGTTGCCTGAAGTTGTGGCCTTCTGAATCATCCACATAGTTTTCATGGAGGAATGTTCAAGCTTAATGTGGAATCTGATAGATTCATTGCTCTACTCACTCAGTCATTTTAAATGCTATGGTCACACAGTACACATGCTCACACAACAGCATCTACTGCCCCCACTGACAAGTACAGCGACGTCATCATTGTTCACGTATGCACATTCTAGTCCACTGTCCTTGGCTACCAGGTTACACCGACGTAGCGCAAACTGTTCTCGTTATGTTAACAATGGTTGGGTTTTTACTGGACAGACCTCATATAGTATAACATGAACTGCATATCTACTTATTTCCTGAATTACAAAAATCCCACCAAAATATTTTAAGAGGCTTGGTGGTAGGATTCTGGATCTTCCCTTGCTTTATGCCACTATATTCTGTATTGGCCATATGTTATTTCTGCTTCGTGAATATACTCCAAAATTCTCCAACTTCAGCCTTTCTAGGCTGCCTTCTCCATACTTCCACAGAAAGACTTCAATTTGCTTTACATTTTAAATTATCATCTCTCAAATTTACCTTTTATGTAAACTTCAGCAGGGAATCTTTACATGGTCGATGTAGGGATACTTACAAACAATTCTATTTCTAGAATAGTATCAATGAATTATTCTTTTAGGAATCATAGTTTTACTTAAAACCCTGTTTTAAAAAAATTACCCATTAAAGTGTAAATTCCTTAATGCTTATAAACATATTCAACATTTAAAAAAACTTGATATTCTTTAAAAAGAATTACAATTATTGTGAAGTTATAAAAAATATTAAGTCCATAAGTCAAGTATCTTCCACTTACCTCAAGTGGCATGAGTCTAATTAGTGTTGCAAAGCACTGCGTAGCCATGAATCTTACACTGTCTGTCTGATCGCTCATTCTCCCCAACACAGGCACAACTAAAAGGACAATATATGGAACAATACCAACATCCAGTTGTTCCATTACACCTGAGTAAGTTATTAAGGAAAATTCCAAGTGGTTCTGAGGCAGATGTTTTCACAGACTGATACACCAAGGTTCTAACTTCTAAAACAGTTCCTCATTTTCTCACCTGTGTTTTGAGGAACTAGACTGTCCCTCAATGTCTATGAGTCACTTATAACAGCATCTGAACACTGCTGCTCCTTTGTAAACATTATGTAATTTTTCCATAAAGCCCTGGTTTGTGTGGCTCAGTGGACTGAGTGCTGGTCTATGAACCAAAAGGTCACAGGTTCGATTCCCAGGCAGAGCATATGCCTGGGCTGCAGGGTAGGTCCCCAGTTGGGAGCATACAAGAGGCAACTGATCGATGTCTCTCTCGCATATTGATGTTTCTTTCCCTTTCTCCCTGCCTTCCCCTAAAAATAAAAAATAAAATTTTTAAAAAATAAAGAATATAAAATTATGTTTTCATCTGAGGCAAGCTGGAAAAAATTCCACTAATAAGATTTATTCCATTCCTATAAGTTTCTAGACTACCAATATCAAAATAAAGTAAGTTAAATTACAAGCAGAAAGCACAACACTCCAAGATTAATTCCAAAATTCACACCAAAATAATGACAATCATAAACTAGACATAGCAGGCCAAGTAAGTTCAGTTTTCCTGTAATCTTCAGCATTTCTGAACTTGGTATTTTCCTGACCTGATTTCCATCCATCTTTCTTGCTCTTAGAAATACCCCTCAGAGATTCTCCAACAAGGTGGCCAGGTAAACATGCCTCACATCCTCACACAACTGCATCAAAATTACAAGTAAACTACAGAACCACCATCACTCAGAACCACCAGAAATCAAGCTGAATAGAAGTCATACAACTAAGGAATTAAAGAAGAAACCACATCTATCCAGACTGGTAGGAGAGGCAGAGAGGCATAAGTGGAATGGGCTGGTTCCACACCGTGGTGGAAAAATAACTGGGAGGGTTATCTCAGGAGTTAGGGGTCACAGCCCCCCACAGCTCCCCCACCCTCACTCAGGGTTCCAGAACCAGGAAGACAAGTCCTCATAACTTCTGGCTGTAAAAACTAGTGGGGACTGAGTCAGTGGAAGAAACTGCTGGATTCTCAAGTGGTTCCTCTTAAATGGCCCACACACAGACTTAGTCAGACTCACTCCCTGTGAGCTCCAGCACTGGGGCAACAGCTTGAAAGGCATATTGGGAAGAGCCAAAGTGTCTGTCATATAGGCAAAAGCTGGGAGACAGTTTTCTTCCAGACTGAACTGTTGGCAGAGGCCATTATTCCTTTTCTGAGCTCTCCCCCTACAAAGCCACAGAGCAATAGGCACTATATCTGAGAACCCATCAGCCTGGCTATTACTGTTTGCCCTGCCCTGGTGATTCCCTGAGGCTCAACTGTACCCCACTTACAAATCCACCCAAGCTGTTGACAGTGGATTTTTCCATACATGTCTTGGCTCATGCTTCAGATCTTCCTAGGTCTTCTCAAATGGGCAGCAGCTGGCCTCAGCAGCCCCCTGTACCTCTTGCTAAGTGGCCTTAGGCTTGGCACTAGAAGCAGCTAGTCTTGGTTCACAGCCTGGCCATGCTTGGGCATCTCCAAGCCCAGCACAAGTAGCAGCCATATGCGTATCGCTTTATAGCTTATGCCAAGTGGCCCTAGATAGAACCCAGGTGGTGGCTGACCTTGGCCTGCACCTCCCAGAATAATCCATAGCCTGCATACCCAGTGGACAGCTACAGACCACGTCATAGCATCATCATCCAACCACCTCACCAAGCGACACACTCAAGGGGCGAACTCGGTGGGCACCAGAGTCCTGCTGAAATAAGTCCTGCTTTGCTCTGCCGTGCACAGCTGATCCTCCAGAGGGCAGAGGTTGGTGGTCAGTGGTCACAGCCAGTTCTTACAGCTGACTGGCCTGGGTAAATCCCTCCCATTGACCTGCCAACAGGAATCAAGACTCAACTATAAGAGGAGAGGGTACTCAGCCCACACACAGAGCTCACCTTGAGTACCTAGCTTGCGTAATAGGAGAGGCTGTGTCACTTGACCCTATAGGACACCTACTACATTAGGCCATGCTACCAAGATGGGGAGTCATAGCAGCTCTACCTAATACACAGAAACAAACACAGGGAGACTGTCAAAATGAGGAGATAAAGAAACATGGCCCAAATGAAAGAATAGATCAAAACTCTAGAAAAAGAGCTAAATAAAAGGGAGATAAACAATTTCTCAGAGGCACAGTTAAAAACACTTATAAGGGTGCTCAAGGAACTCAGTGAGGACATAAACGGCATAAAAAAGATCCAGTCAGAAATGAAGGATATACTAATTGAAATAAAGAACCTACAGGAAAACAACAGCATTGTGTACGAAGCAGAGAATCAATCAATGATTAGGAACATAAGGAAGCAAAAACCAATCAGAACAGCAAGAAGAAAAAAGAATCCAAAAAAAATGAGGATACTATAACAACCCTCTGAGGCAACTTCAAGCGTTCCAACATTTGCATCATAGGGGTACAAGAAGGAGAAGAACAAAAAACTGGAAACCTATTTGAAAAAAATAATGAAAGAAAAGTTTCCTAATTTGGTGACAGAAATAGATGAGATGGATGCAAAGAAGCCCACACCAAGACATATCATAATTAAAATGCCAGGTTAAAGATAAAGAGAGAATCTTGCCCTGTCTGGTGTGGCTCAATGGACTGAGTGCCGGCCTATGACCCAAAGGATCACTGGTTCGATTCCCAGTCAGGGCACATGCCTAGGTTGTGGGTCAGGTCCCCCATTGGGGGTGCATGAGAAGCAATCACACATTGATGTTTTTCTCCCTTTCTTTCTCCCTCCCTTTCCCCCCTCAAAATAGATTAAAATCTTAAAAAGAAAAAAAAGATAAAGAGAGAATGTTAAAAGCAGCAAGAGAAAAGCAGTTAGTTACCAGAGAGAGTTCCCATAAGACTGTCAGCTGATTTCTCAAAATAAATTTTGCAGACTAGAAGGGACTGGCAAGAAATACTCAAAATCATGAAAAGCAAGGACGTGCACCCAAGATTACCCAGCAAAGCTATCATTTAGAATTGAAGGGCAGATAAAGAGCTTCCCAGAAGAGAAAAAGCTAAAGGAATTCATCACCAAACCACTATTCTGTGAAATGTTAAAGGGACTTATTTAAGAAAAAGATCAAAGCTATGAACAATATAATGGCAATAAATAGATGTCTATTAACAATCGAATCTATAATATAAATTAAACAAACATGCAGAACAGAAACAGAAGCATAGATAGGCAGAACGTTTTATTGGTTGCCAGAGAGGAGGGGTCCTGGGAAGGTCTGGAGATATTGGGGAGTACAAACAGGTAGTGAGTTACAGATTAGTCATGGAGATGTGAAGTACAGTATAGGAAAGGGAGTAGCCAAAGAACTTATATGCATGACCCACTGACATAAACAACGGTGTAGGGTTTGCTTAAGGAAATGGGGGATGCTGGGTGGAGAGGGGCAAAGGGGCAAAAATTGGGACAACTGTAATAACGTAATCAATAAATATATTTTTAAAAAAGATATGTTTCAATGTCAGTGGATGCCACACCGTTTTGGCAAATAGTTTGCCTGAATACTTCTAGTAATTTAGTTCATGTAGTCATACTCCATGCAAGTAATGAACCAACTCTGGAAACAATGTTCTTTAATACAAGGGAGGAATCAAAAGAAACCGGAATTATCTTCTGTAGGGTGGGCCCCTTGTTGTACAGGCTTTCCCTGCTAGGTGATTGTTCTAGAAACCCATCTGTATCAGTGTGCAAGCTGGAGTTGTTGTGAGAGGCTACACTGGCTTCAGTGAATTGTTTTTGAAGACTCTTGCAACATATTTGCTCATTTTATTTTGGATGATTTACAAGCACACCTGCCCACACTGCACTGAGTGTTGAGTAGTTTTTGAGCAAAAACCGCATGACCCCCATGCCCCACCCTCCCTATTCACTGGATCTCATCCCAAGTAACTTTTTTTTTGTTTGTTTCCCCAGATGAAAAGTCCTCAAAGGGGAATGTTTCACCAATGTGGAAGACATGAAACAAAACTAAAAGGTATCAAAATTGAGGAGTTCATAAACTGTTTTGAGTTTTCGAAAAAAAGTCTCAACAGATGTATTGCATCAAATGGAGAGTACTTTGAAGGTGACTGAAGTTTCAACATGTATTCCCTGAGAGAATAACCACCCTGGCTGGTGTGGCTCAGTAGGATGAGTGCCGGCCTGCGAACCAAAGGGTTGTTAGTTCGACTGCCAGTGAGGGCACATGCCTGGGTTTTGAGCCAGGTCCCCAGTACGGGGTATGCAAGAAGCAACCACACATTGATGTGTCTCTCCCTCTCTTTCTCCCTCCTTTCCCCTCTCTATAAATAAATAAATAAAATCTCTATTTAAAAAAAATACACGATTTTTTATAAAGAAACTCTAAATTTTGGGGGGCTCCCCCTTACAAGGACTAGCTATATGGTATCTGATTAATATTTTTTAAAAGATTTTACTTATTTATTTTTTAGAGAGAAGGGAAGGAAGGGAGAAAAAGATATTATTACGCAAGAGAAACATCGACCAGCTGCCTCTCACACACCCCAAAATGGGGACCTGGCCTGCAACCCAGGCATGTGCCCCAACCAGGAATCAAACTGGTAACCTCCCAGTTGGCAGGTTGTTGCTCAATCCACTGAGCTACACCAGCCAGGGTGTATCTGAGTAATATTAATAGAAGATTAATTATAAATGAAATAAATCAATTACTAGATACAGTTCATAAAGTACATAAAATTATTTTTGCCTATTTAAAAAATTTCCTTAATCAGCAATTCTTCAAACTTTCTGTGTAAAACTTCCATAATAAAATATAAATATACTTTAATGTACTTATAATAAAAAATTACTTCAAAATAAAATGTAAAGAAGTATTAGAACAATGCAGGTTATTTATGTGTTATTTATGCATATTTGAATACATCAATTTTATTTTAGTCATCCTTAAATAAAATGAATATAATTTATGAATAATTTGTCAAAACAAAAAAGGATACAGGCAAGTGCTTCGATTGCACCCTCTTGCTTGATATTGTCATCAATTGCTCCCAGCCATGGAAGAACCTTCTCCAAAAAAATATTCATTGTTTCCATGGTAGCTATTTTGCTCATGACCCCCACACAACGAGCAGCCATGTGTCTCACTGCAGTGCTGGGGTACTGAAGGCACATATAAAGATGAGGCAAATGCTGTATCAACTAAAAACAAAAAGTTTAAGACAATCAGAATATTCATTAGGTAATCTGTTTAATACCTCCAATTACTTCAAAATGTTACTGTCAAAACATCCTCAATAAAATATTAATCTAAATCCAAATTAAGGTATTATTAATTCTTTGAAAGAAAAGGTGAAGAACTTCCCTACTCAATGTCCTCTATTAGGTATGAGGGAACACAAAATTCTTTTCAGAATTAACAGGGCACACATCAAAAGGTACTTGGCAAGATTCTCCTATTGAGGCTGGGAAAGTGACACCATACATCACCAGCTCCTTCCAAATCTGGAAGCACTGACTTAGGTTTAAGTACATACTTTTTATTCACGGGATTGAGTGATCCTGATTTTGTTGTAGGCACCATACTTTGATACGGTTTTTTCCACTTTAACTTCCCGGCTTACTGTAGTGTTACAACCGTAATGGCATGATATATCCCATTAAACGTGTGCTGCACTGAAGCCAGGATTAATGGTGCTGAGAGCCAGATACTTGCTCAACAGACTAGCCTTAAAATTCAGGTGAATACACGTTTTTTGTGGATGGATTCTGTTCCTCTTTACTAATGATAAATCAGTGAAATCTGACAACTGAAAGAACATACTTTATTACTGTGTAAACAGAAAAAGTTCATTCTTTACTCTTAGATTCTCCCTTTTATATTAGCTATAGAAAATTGGAGTTAGAACCCTATAAATTTCAGAGAGCTTCCCATTGCAGCTATGTGGGGAAAAAATGTCACTTTTTCTATGGAGAAGTCAGATAATTCTCTACATTCCTCCACCCTCTGTCCCAAATTTTTTGTAAGAAATATTTTAATAGTCAAAAAACACAAATCAGTGTTCTAGCTTTGCCACTGAATAGTTTCATCTTGTTCAGGTAACTTTCTTCTACCTTTACACATATCTTAGGAAGAGGTTTTATTATCCATGCCCTTCCTTTCTTAAATCTGTATTATTAAGATGGTACGAATGAACAGGGCTGCAGCTTTCTTTCCTGTTTATAACTGGCTTGTTCCATTAGAGACCTGTCCCTATGGCCCAGTATTCAAAGATCCCAGAGTGGGTTTTTTATCATTTATGCACCCAACTCTGCCTCAAATCCCAGAAAAGTTGTGCTGTCAGTTAAGGAAGGAATCTAGATATACCCTATAAAACAAAATGCAATTACTAGGGATAACATCAAAGTTTCATTTTTCAAGCCATAAGACTTTTATATAAAACCACTTGTTTTAATAGAAGAAACTACATTTGCACTAGTTAATTACCAAGGGATGAAGCTCAGAATCCATTGACGCTGCTGCTGTTTCAAAAACTTGCAGAGAATTCACCAATTCTTGGGCAGGGCCATCTCCCTTTTCCAGGAGAGACTTTCCATCTATTAAAATATATTGATTTAAGTGCATATCGCCTTACAAGTAAGTTTTCAAAACCTAGAGCCCACAAAAAAACAGTACCTCCCCAGCTCCCACTGAGAGTCTATTTTGCTATTTTAGTGTGAAAATACTACACCCTTAATTTAAGTGCTGAACTATACTTAAAAGTTCAACATAATGATCCATTTCAAATATCTTTCTAAATATGTAACAGAAAAGCAAAAAAATATACAAAATGAAAATAAAATAAATGCTTTTACTAACTTTCCATTTTAAAACTTATCAGCAAATCTGAGATAAACAGGTATAAGCATTTTTTTATAATGTATATGTAATAAATAATACACTGACATTTGTTAAAAACCCAACTCAGAAAAACATGTACACACCAAAATTATTTATGTCGATTGTATTTCTCAATGGACCAACCATAGCATCCCAGAGATGTGGCAACTTCACTGCCATTTCACCACCAAAATGCTTCACTATAGTTGTCAAGGCAAATTCAGCTCCTCTCCGTTGTACTAGGTAAGGTTTCTGGGCCTACGATTAAATGTTGTTGAAAAAAGAATTTCAGAAAAAAGTATAATGTATTTGAAATTTTATTAAGAGACTATATATAAAAGTAACCATCTAAGGATTCAGTTTTACCATTAACCAATTAAGCAATTATTGAATATATTTATCACAACCATACATATTTTTCAATAATTAAATTTACAGTGGCATAAACTCCAAACTAGAGTTTTTTGTGTTCAAAGTAAAATATTGTTTTGGGTTGGGAATAGGAATAGAAGAATATGTGCTGTTTCTAGAGACAATCCTAAGTGACCTGTTTTATTTTTTTTCTCCCTACCCCAAAGAAACTGAGATAAAATGATATGTCCTCATTAATATTTGCTTAGGGGTAAAATAAGAGTATATGTTTACTCTAACTACAAGATTAATAACCTCTTACCAATAACTTTACTATAATTAAATATAAAAAAACTGTTCTCCCAGAAAGATACATATTTTACAAATTATTTTCAAGTGGAAGAACTATGCAAACCATAGAGGTATAAGTATAAAAACCACAGTAAATTTTTTAGTAAAATTTTTATAGAAAGAAGAGTTAGTGAAAAAGACTTCATTCATAGAATATTTTAAAAGAAACATAGACGATAAGCTAAGATTTTTATTTTAAAAACTTAAAATAGGTCTCTAGTTTATAGAAATATATTAAACACATGTCTTATAGCATTGATATAGCATTTACTGCTGAACTCAGGTAAGTTCCTATATCTTGCAACCAAAAGAGCTCTAGGGTATTCATTCCAATGTTAGTAATGTTACTGTAATATTTTTATGTAATAAAAACCACTTTTATTATCTTTAAAGAATATTTACTGTAGAATAAGTAGACCAATTAAATAGAATAGAAAGCCCAAATAGATCCTCATATTGTATATAATAAAGCATCATATGTAACAGAGGTACCATTATGAACCAGTGAGGAAAGCATTCAATAGTGGCTTTAACTGGCATTCATGGGGAGAATAAATTTAGGTCCCTACCTCACATCACACATTTAATAAATTCCAAGTTGACTAAAAGTCAGGTAGGTGACAATTATTTGACACTTAAAAATTTACACTCCGAGTATCAAGAATAATTCCTGACACTGATAGTACTGAGAAAAGTCAGTTTTCACTGTTATTTAACATCTCTATAGTCTATGCTCGAGGAGTGAATTAGTTTATACTTATGAATGACTTCTGTACCAAGAGGGTTTCTTGCCTAGGGAGACAAAGTTAAGTTGGTAAAAATTTGAGGCATGAGAAATTTGAAGAAGTTTGCAGTTTTTCTTGACCACGTTGTTGGAGTACTCCAAAATGTCTTAATCCCAGTTCTTTCACTTAAAAAATATAAAACTACAATTCTGAAAGCTGATATGACAACTGACAATTTAGCTTTCAATCTGAAAGGTATCTGTTTAAAAACCAGAGCATTCCGCCCTGACTGGTGAGGCTCAGTTGGTTGGGTGTCATCCCACAAGGCTAAAAGATTACAGGTTTGATTCCTGGTTAGGGCACATGCCTGGGTTGTGGGTTCAGTCCCTGGTTAGGGCACATTTGACAAACAACAGATCGATGTTTCTCTCTCACATCAATGTTTCTCTCCCTTTCTTTCTCCCTCCCTGGCTCTCTCTCTAAAAATAAATAAATAAAATCTTAAAAAAAAAAAACTCCCCAAAACCAAAACCAATAACAGAGTATTCAAAGAAAAAGCTATTTACCTCATCAAGTTCTACAAGGATATTTCCACTACTTCCTGCAGGAAGATCTGCTATTTGAGCTTTCACTGCTTTGGGGGTAGGACCACGCCTACTTGTTATAGCAAAGGCAGCTTTCTGATGCCTATAGAGTGTAATTATACCTCTGTGTTTGGTGACAGTATGGTGCATTCCATCTTTTTCGGAATTGGATCCTAATAAGGAAAAAAGTTAAATAAACTTAAGCATAATATATGTGACCAAATGCTTCCTGCTCAAAAAAACAAACAACATATTTTAAATCTATATCTTTCAAGCCTCAATTTTTATAGGCCAAGGACATTTTCTTTAGACAATGAAATGGTAATAAAATGGTCAGCAATTTACAACATTAAGTTAAATGTTTTAATATCTGCATAGGTTCATAATATAATAAAAGTTGCAGGATCATGTTAATAAGAACTATCATATGCAAGAATAACTGTGCCTTTGAGTTAAAGTATATAATTTTTTTTAATGACTGTTTCTAGATATAAAAATAAACAGTAAAGAAACACTGCAAGCAAGTTCTCTCTATAAGAAATATCCGTAGTTATCATGAATTTGGAAACACCCTGCAAAATACTGCTGACTCACATAACACTGAAGTTTGGGGTGGGGACTAGAATTACCCTATTGCTTTTTTACAATGTTGATATTCAAAATGTCCACCACGTTCCTCTTCCAGTTCACTCAAAATTTTTTCAACATGTATGCTGTACCAAAGTTGTAAGTCTATTACCTTTTAAATACAATAAGTAAATCATGTAGGATTAAGGGACGTGAAGAAACATTGGTCCTTGAGACTAGCCTACAGAGAGAAGTTCTTGTGTTTCATATAAGTTCTCCAGATGAAAACAGAAAAGTTGGTTAAGGGTTATTTGCTAAAGGTAATAGAATTCACTTATTTCGTAAACATGCACCAAATTAGAGAAACCAGAGTTTTATAGGAAGAACTTTCATTCAACATTTGATACCATATTAAGGTTTCTACCCCCGTTCACAGTAAACCCTATGATGATGATCTTGAAAGGGAAGGTAGGGGTTAACAACTATCTCAGATTTCAGTCATCTTATATTAGATATCAAGCCTTTTATGAATAGCTGATTTGAATTTAGAGGGTTGTGATTTGATTAACAGCATGTGCAATTGTCTCAAAATGGGAAAAAGCTCTAACATAAATGGGATTTGTGCTTTAATTATACCTATAAGTAAATGAAAACATTTAAATGGTTAATTCTTTCTCTACCACAAATGAAGGTTTAGACAGATACCTTTGGAATTTTCCTGGCCACTTTGTGTTGGTACTGGACAAGTGACACAAGGAGTTAGATAGGGGTCCACGCAAAGTGAGCTACAAAGGTTTTTAATAATTTTTGAATTGGGAGAGGGTGTCCTCGTTGTGCACTGCTGCAGTAGTCTGGCTATGGACTGAGCCGCATAGTTTTGCACTAGTGTATTTTCTTCCTTTTTAATTGTCTCCATTAAAGGTTTTATGATAGGATTTAATTTCTCTGGAAGCTGCTGCAAGCTCACAACTGCACATGCAGCAAATGTATGCACTCTCAACTGCAACACTTGCCACTCCTGGTTGGTCTCTGTAATTGTCATTTGGACCTGCTGTCGTTTACTATCTAACTGCTGTGACACCTGAAGATTTAATTCGAAGGATGATGTGACTTCATTAAAAACAGTAGTGACCTATTAAAAAAAGAAAATAAAATCATTAATGACATCAAACCCAAAGCAGCTCCTAAACTCCTAAAGGGTAGGTAGCAAGCTTTCTGTTTCAAGTTTCACGATATCTAGTACTATTTTAGTATTAGATAAACTAAATAAATGTCTAAAAGTCCCAACTACACTTTATTTTAATCTGACTTAAAATTAGCATTATATTCTTTAAGACACAGTCTCTTGAGAAGAACAAAGTTATCTATCCCTTAAATATACCTAGTAAGTTTGAGAGAAAATCACACTCAACACTCACACAGTACTTTAGTCAAATAAGAAAGCTATAAGCAAATATAAACCAACTATTAATTAAATATTAATAGCAAAACTCACAAACTTCCTTTTGGGAAAAAATACTCTTCTTAACTCAAAAACTTTTAGGGTAGCTCTTGCTAACTGGGTAAGTGTGGCTAACTGGATTATTTTCATTCTTTCTTAGGCTTCCCTTCTGGTAAAAATGCCCAAATAATGAAGGGTGGGGGCGGGAGCAGAGAATAATACAATGGTCATTAATTCTTTAATTACCAAGAACTGCCTAAAGCTATAAGACTGTGGCATCAGACCACTTCATAAGCCCCATTAAAAGACTGTTTTTAACAATGTTATTCACATATAATTCACATACAATACACCCATTTAAAGTAAACATTTCAATGGTTTTGATTATATTCAGAGTTGTGTAACCATTGCCACAATTTTAGAACATTTTCATCATTGCCAAAATAAAACTCATACCTATTAGCAATCATTCATCATTTCCTCCCAGTCCTATGCAACCATTTATCCACTTTCTATCTTTATAGATTTGCCCATTGTAGGCATTTCATAAGAATGGACTAATATAACATGTAATCTATAGTGACTAGTTTCTTTTATTTAGCACAATGCTTTCATTATTCACCAATGTTGTAGCATGTATGAGTACTTCATTCCCTTTTGTTCCAACTAATATACCAATATATGGATATACTACATTGTATTTACCCATCCATTAGTTCATTAACTTTTGAGTTGTTCCCACCTTTTAGCCATTATGAATAATATTTCTATGAACATTTATGCATACATTTTTGTGTGAGCATGTTTTTTAATTACCATCTGAAGATTGGGTGATGGCTTACGTAACAAAAATAGTCGTCTTGTTTGACAGGTAAATGCAATCATAAAGAGGTCCCATAAACAGATCCAGTCTGATCAATATTGGTCAGAAAACCTGTTTACATAGAAGAACCTAACATTTTTTTAATGGAGAACCTAATTTTTCAGACTTAGGAATGATTAATTCCATTATGGACAAGACTGATAATACTGGCCTCTTATTATGAAAAACAAAACAGCCGCACAAATAACATCTTCTTCTATTATAATAAAATACCAGAGACTTAAAATTGAGCTATATCTGCCTGACCTTGTCAATCTGTTCACTACAAAGGAACATGAGCACATACCACTGTCTGTTTTATTCATTCAAGATCTGTATAAAATTTATTTGAAACAGGGTTTCACTGCTAGGAGTTTGAAAACATTGTCATAAATACACTATGCTTCTGTCTAGGCAACTGAGGAAAAGCTTTCCAATTACCCCAAATTCACTGACTCATTCATTCATTCAACAAATATTTATTGAGTAATACTAAAAGATGTCTTCATACATTAAAAAATGCAGAGATTAATGTGAGAGACAGATATATAACTAAACAACTTAAACGACATAAACATAAAGCTGAGGTAAGGCTAAGTTACTGTGGGCGCACGAGTTGCATAACTCTTCTTAGGTGACAAGATTAGTGGAGGCTTGCCAGGAGGTTAACACCTGTGCTGGATTTTTAAAGGAGAGTTATAGGGGCATCTTGGCAAACAGTGAGTTAGGGAATGGAAAGCAGGACATTGTCCAAGGAACTGAAAACGGCTTATCACGTTCTGAGCACAGGGCACAGATGGAGGACTGTCAAAAGATGAACATGGGATGAGCAGAAGACTGAAGTAGGAAACTACTGGCAAAGGCACTAGGAGCTCAAGCAAAGAAGTGAGAACGAGTGAGATCCAGAAAGCAGGTGTGTATATTTTTCTGCAAGAGGAAAGCAAAACTAAGTTTAAGTGGAGGGTGTCTAAGAAATAACAAGGAGAAAGGTGATGAGAAATTTAAAGAAAGTGCTGAAAGAAAAAAAAAGAACTAAAATCAGTAAAAAAGAAAATACTGTTTCTAAGCAGGGGAGGGAGTACACTCAGAGTGGCACTAGAGGTTTTACCATCTGGCACAGCATACAGAATGAAATGAATCAGGGACTGCCTGGAGGCTAAAAGATGAGTCACGATCTAGTCATAAAGTACCAAGGCCTTAGACTAAGTTCTAGTGATGGAAACAAAGAAAGGATAAACATGAGAGTTTTTTAGAAGGAAATGTTGACAAAATTTCTGTGTGTGGATAAAAATGGCATTTTTCTATTTTAAAAAATCCAGTTTTTAGTTAATTTGAACAGTGAGATATCCAAGTAAAAATGCTTAATAGAAGAACATATAAAAAATCAAAAAAGAGCATAGTAGATGTATAAGAACTAAATTGTGAGAATGATGGAAGACAAAGGCCATGGAGAAATGTCTATATTTGGCAGGTAAGAAAATAGAAGGGGTTCAATGAAAGATCCATAGGGTAGGGACTCTTAGCCAAGGCCAAGACTAACTTTTTCTAAAATCCCCCTTCCCTTAATATACTGAAATTAGCAGAAGCTAGGCCAATGATCCACAAACTGTTAACTGAAGGTCAGAGATCGAAGACTAATAAAAATCCTCGATATGTGGGCAACAAAAAAATTGAGGAAACTAAAGAACGAAGCTTGATCTGTTACTACTGGAATGATAACCTGAGACCCCCACTAAAACTCTCCAATCTTTTGAAAAACCTGGAAGTGAGGAATGTGCATGGATGCTGAATATTTGGGAATGAGAGGATGAGTGAGTGAGGCTTGAAAACACACCACACTGAAAACCCTGCCACAGCAGCACCTGCAGCCACAGTCGCCAACAGTAGCGCTGTCAGTGAGCTAAGTAAGCTAAGTAAGCACTAGCTTTACAGAAAACCAAAATAACGCTGGCCATCTTGGAAAAGAGGAAAAAACGACAGACTGACTTGCTTAAAAAAAAAGAAATCTCTTTCCAGGAGAGGCTAGAACTAGTTTCTTTTCTGTCTTTTGGCCAGCGTCGAGTGGAATGACTAGTTTGGGAGGGCAGGAGGAACTGGGTTCAGCTGTCGTGCTTTGTTGTAAAAGGCAGCTTGGCCTTTGCAACTGATAAGAAAGATGGAGTCTGGGTCTTGAGCCCACCTTTGGTATATCTTGCCACACAGTACTGTACATGTGCTGGCTAAAAGGTGGGTGAGGGGTTCTTTACAGTCTGAGAATGAGTGTGTTTAAGAGAGGTGGTATCCACATTCTCAACTTCAAGTCATTGCAGTTTCTTTTTCCCAGAAAAAAGGGGTTAGACATTGCATTTCATAAAACTAGCCAAAGTACTATCTACTGATGCAGCAAAAGAGATGTTAAAAAAAAAAAAAGACAATATAAAATAAAATTTCCCTTTCCTCAATGCTCTTCCAGAGAGTCTGATGTCCCAGGTCAAAGCAGCTGAAATAATAAAGTTAATGAAACAGAACAGTAATTTCAGTAGTAAGTAAGAGGTCTCAATAACAAAAATTTTAAAAAGAAAAGTTGCCAGAAATAGCAGAACAGGAACCCAGACCACAAAAGAAATTCTGACATTTCATTCCAGGCAAGCAAAAAAAAAGTGATGTGAAAGGAGAAAGTACAGAACAAGAATCAGAAAACCTTTATGAAAAAGAAACAGAAAAATGAACAATTTTTCTCAAAAACTTACTAAAGACTTACTAAATACAAAAAGCTATCAGTGATGCATAAGGGGAGACAGGTAGATTGAACAAGTAGAGCCCACACAGAGAACCACACTTACACTTCAACAGATTTTTGACCAAGGTGCCAAAGCAATTCAATGGGGGAAAGGAAGCTGGGAAAAATGGAAAAATTGGATATCTTTAAGGAAAACAAACAAAATTCAAATTCTGCTTCACACTATAAACATTAATTCAATATGGATAAAAATCTAAACATACAAAAGCTAAAACTACAAAGCTTTAAAAGAAAATGTACGTGAATACCCTCGCCATTTGGAGATAAGAAAAGGTACCTTAAGCAGGTCACACAACACAATAACCATAAAAGAAAACAGCTGATAAATTAAGACTTCATCAAAATAAAAATATCTCATTGCTTCTTGGCCTTTTGGCTAAGATAAAGTATAAAATAAAAATATCTGCTCATCTAAAGACACCATTAAGAAAATGAAAAGGCAAGCCACCCACTGGGAGAAGATATTCGGAAAGCATCTATCTGACAAAGGATTGGTATCTAGAACTTACTGTATGAAAACGCCTACAACTCAACAATAAGACGACTTAATTAAAAACAGACAAAAGATTTGAACAGACACTTCAGAAAGGAAGACCTATAAATGGCCAACAAGACATAAAAATGTGCTGAACATATTAGTCATCAAGGAAATGCAAAATTCAGACCAAAATGACACAACCACCAGAATGGCAAAAATTAAAAGGAGTGACCACACCAAATTATGGTGATGATGTGGAACAAGACGTCTCACATATTCTTGGTTAGAAGAAATGCTAAGCCACTGTGGGAAAAGATCTGCAATATTTTATAAAACTGAATAAGCCCCTATTCTACTACCCAGCAATTCTACTATGTATTTACCCAAGAGATATGAAAATATACTATCGACAAAGATTTGTACAAGAATGTTTATAGCAGCTCTGTTCATAACAGCCAAAAACTTGGAACAGCCCAAGTGTTCAATAGAAGGGCTTAAACTAATTATGGTATACAATGAAATAAAACTTGGTAATAAAAAAAAAAGAATTACTGATACATTTAACAACATGGATGAATTTTTAAAACATCATGCTGAAAAAATCCTTATACCAATCAGCACAGAATATATGATTCCATTTATATGAAATTCTGAAGCAAGCAAAAGTAATCTATTGTGGCAAAAAAAAATCGTAACAATGGTTACTTGAGGGCAGAGAGAGGCAGGGACTAACTGGGAAGTGGTGATGGTACTGTCTGTTATCTTGATAGGGATTTGGGTTTCATAAGTATATACATCTCTTAACATTCATCAAATGGTGCATTTAAGATCTGAATTTTAGTTAATGACATACATGTTGAAATATACTGATATCTGAAAATTAAAAATGCATCAAAAAATTAAGCTGGACTGCTGTTAGAGAGATAGTTGCATATATACAATAAAACGAATTTAATAAAATGTTAACTGTGGAATCTAGTTGGTGAGTATGTATATGTAATGTTCGTTGTGTAATTTTCTTATATTTTATGTTTGAATATTTTCATTATAAATTGTGAGGAGGAAGGAGAAATACTCAGTAACTTCTAAAAGCAGTTTTTTCCTATGCTCTGCCAGTCTTAAGCAAGACAGAAATAACAAAAAAAAGTAACAGCTTTTCTAATAAAAGTACATTGGTTTGCCAGAATCTCAGATTAAAAAAAAAAAATCCATCCCTATCCCTTTATTTCAAGAAAAGTCAATATAGGGACATGCCAGGAAATCAAGCCACAGATAGAGTCAACAAATTAGTGTTTTGTGGTAAACATGACATGACAGGTTTCTAATCTTTATTTCATGTTTTATCTAAAATTAAGAAAGTTACTTCTTTACTCACCAGGTCATTAGCTTGATCTATTGTAAAAACATTGTTGTTTACTCTACTACCAACTTCAATATGTGCATCAGCTAATGATGAAATAAGCTGTTTACACTCATTCTGCATTCGTGTGAATGGGACGGCAATTTCATCATAATATAAATGTTCTGAAAGGATATCAAGCAAACGTGGCTGCACTGCTATCGTAACAGCTTTACACTCCTAAAATATAACAGACAACAAATATTCAGAGCAAATAAGCATAATTCTAAAGATGCATAAATCTTTACTTGCAAACTACCAAGTTCTAAATTCCTATTGATGTTGAGTCTATATTCTGTTATCTCCTATAACAACATAGTTAGTTGCACAGAAAAAAGGTATCACAACCAAGCTACTCTAATATTTTAACACATGAATGACTACAGAACATGCACATGGAACTATTAAAATTCCATTACATTTTCCAACTAATTACTGTTACTTTAGTCTAAATTTATTCCAAGTATACATATATATAGCATAGATTTTAAAAATATATAATTTTAAAAAGAAAGTAGTCAGATAAGAACACTTAGCATGCACTAAAAATGTTATTTAAAAACTCATTAGATTTCTTAACAGTCGAACCCATAGTTTCACATGCTATACTGTAGAAATGGATATATAATTTAAAAGCTACTTACCTGCCCCCAAATTTAACTAACCCTTCCCACTCTCTCTGGTTGTTGCCTGTCCCAACCAGAGGGGGAATGGCCTCAGTGATGAGCCATGAGGGGTTCTGTGGGATCTGGGTGATCAGCCTGGGCTTCACAGAGTAAGTCCAGAGAAGCTCTGTGAGGGTCCAGAAACCGAACTGTCAACACTTGCTGCTGAGTCTGAGAGGCACAAAAACACAGCATCACTGCCTCTCCAGCACACCGAGTCCTGACTAAAAACAGATGAGCCATGCCTCTTTCCAGAAGCAAAGCTGGGGTCTCAGTTGCAATAGAGCATGGCTCAATTACTTTCAGACAAAGCTCTGACAAACTGCTAAGAGGCAGTAACAAGCAACTCTCACAGCAAGTGCAGACAGTTAAATTTCCAGAATTCCAACCAATGGAATAAACAAAGCCAGCAGGAATTTTCTTTAATTTACAGAAGCAAGTCTTACGCTAAATCAGATATCTTACTAGAAGTTAAAGGAGCTGCAAGGGCATGGATTATTTGGAAACATAAAGATTTTGTCTTAAATGTGGATTCTTCTTTCTGTGACCAAAAATTCTGCCCTTGCTAGGCTACTCATATAAGTGGATCTCTAGTACTCAAAGCCTCTTATCTTTTGTAGTTTTCAGAGGCATCTGAGAGAGATATAAAGGAATGAATGACCAATAAAGTTGTGGGACTACTTCCATGCATACATGCTTTTTTTTAGGAGGGACATCTCTTAACAGATTGTAGGATCAAGAGCAAATATTAAGTATAGGCATAACTAATAGTCTCAGGTTTATGAGACTGGGGGCTCTAAGAAAAAACTCCAGGGTTAAAGGCAAATGAGAGAGAAACAATGTTTCAGGATAGTCTGGAATATTTTTCTATAACTGTTGGATTTTTATAGAAAGAAAAATTTAGCTTTTCTGTTTATAAAATATAATGAAAACAATCCTAATAGCTAATGAAAATTGGTTTACTTAATGTGACTTCATTACTTTTTGGGTAAAATCTTACCTTTTGTAAAGCAGCCCATTCACAGATTACCAAAGCAACACTAATTCTCTGTAAGGCAGATTTGGAGTTCAAATGGAAGAGTAGTAACTGGCCAAGGGATTCTGCTGGTTTAACTTCTTGGGTTACGACATTTACACTTGGATCACAAATACAGCAACAAAGTGCTCCTAACAACCTAAAAGGGAGAAAAAACAGAAGTTACTATAGAAGTTACCTAAGGTACGGTTTCTCCTCTTGAAGCTATAACTTTTCCCAAGAAGACATAACTCCGATCTTCATAAAAATATATAAACCCTGTTTAAAACTTCCAAAAATTAAAAGTTTTCTTACACTTTTTTTTTCTTACTTTGTAACTAGTGTGATGGAGGAAGAATTGATAGACGCGTTAGGGGAATCTCTGGGTTAAATGACGTTTGAACTTATGTACTCACTTGGCTGCCATCATTCTGGCTCGCATAACCACAAAATCCCTGGTGGCAGGGTCTTCCATGATGGTGTCTGCACCTGCAATGTACTCCTGAAGTACTTCTTTACTCTGGCTTTGACCTTGGCGTATCTTACCACCTGTTTTCTCCTAGAGGAAATGAGAAAAAAACAAACAAACAAAAAAAACCCAAAAAGTAATAATTAAAGGTTAATCGTTAAAGTTTAATAAATAGCAACATCAAAAATATTCTCATTTGTTATAACCTCAATAATACAGTTCTTTTCACAAAATTTTAATAGATAAAAATTACTATGCATTTTGTCATGATCCTAATAAAATATTTGTTCCTTAAGTTAAATAAAATCACACTTAAAATAAAGCAATATAGATTTCACACATGGTTACCATATTAATAATTATGAACTGAACATACATATACAGTATTCCCGCTTCACTTACCTTGGTTCTAGCTTTTACTTCCAGCAACATATTTAAATCAATAGGTAAATGTGAAGGTTGCATCATTAAGCAAAGCCACGCACCCATCCATGGACAAGCAGCTGCTACTACATACTGAACTGACGCCTTGCTCAACAACTCCATCCAAACCTAGAGTGAAGGGGGAACATGAAAGTGAAATTTTCCTAGTAAGGGCTAATAAAGCCTAACTTATTTTTAGGGATACAGAACTGAAAAAGTTAATTCAGAAATAACATAAAGATTAATTTTAAAATTCAATATAGGGGCCTGTTTTTAAAATACTCCCTTTTTGGGGGTAGGTCTGTATACTAAAAAATGTAATAAAAGAGGAAGTTAAAAAGAAAAGGAATACAAACAATTTTCCTGAGTATTTTATAAATGTCATTTAAAAATACCAATAAAAATAAGAGTTGTCAAAATCGCAGTAAGTCACTAAACTTACTTTTGCCTATGTCATAAAGCTCAATACTAATATAGTCCTATATTCGACTCACACTTCAAGATGTAAGAGTTCCTGATAAATAAGCTCTGCTGTCTTTAAAGGTCATAATATCCTAGTATAAATTAAGAACAGCGTTAAGTCCTGATTCATAACCTTACTCAATAACGTACCTTACTTGATGCCTAACATTAAATGGGATAGGTCCAGTATAAAATAACAGTGGTAGAAATACCACCACTGTTAATCCAAGGCTATTAACAATAAGCCACCTCAGAGGCCCATAATTCAAGATTAACTTAATAGGTTTTAAAAGCACAATGTTGTCATTTTCCCCATAAATGTTATTAGATATATCACATGGTTCTTCTTTAAAGATTCCAACACATAACCAATCTTGCTAATAACTAAGGGAAAAAAGTACAAGACTAAACTATGACAATCAGACTCTATGTCTTACCAATAAATCCCAAAAGGTATTTTGAATATCAATAAGCATTTTGATAAATAGCAAAATGAGTCAGAGAGAAAAGTAGTTCTTTCTTTCATTTTATTTTCTGTATTGAGGTTATCAGAAAGTACTTAAAACACTTGCATAGACGGTCACATAAGAGAAAGAAGCAAAGCCAATCAGGACTTAAGCTACTAGGTTGCATAAGAAGCCTATTTCCTTGTCTCACCTTGCAGATCTCCAGATTTTTCAAATCTCTTAGATGATTTCTAATTTCTTAAAAATCCCTGACCAGCTACAGTATAGCAATTATGAAAAAATTTTAAAACCACCAAGTTACTGGAAAAAGTAGTACAGATATATTCACTGTGTACCTTGTGAATAAGGTCCAGAATTTCCTGGCTGCTTTCTAAAACACAAAACTGAAATATGTGTCGCAGCATATCAGGCAGAATGGGTATAAGCCAAGATGAAGAGTTCTGAAAACAAAAACAGAATCAAAGCTACAGTACATAATTCTCAGGTATTAGCTTATCTGAAGAGTGATAAAACAAATAATCCCAAAGTATTACCATGGAAAGACTACAGTTTTATCAAAAAGGTTCAACTAGTGATAAATTATGACAAGATTTTAGAGCAAGGGTACCATATTTATTATTCCAGTGGTCTGGAGAAACTGAATGGCATATAATTACTGGGAAGCTGGAGAAAGTCTGATTATGATTAACAACACTAAATTTTATTTCAAATATGTTAAAATTGTTCTTCACATGGAAGCAAGCTCTAACCAGCAACATTCCTTGGTTACATTACACATTATTGTTTTGTTGGGGAAATCTGAAAGATGATCAGATTACTGCCACTGTGCTGGATGATCAGAATTTAAATTCTGTTGTGCTTACCAGTAATCCAAGTAAGGAATGACAAGAGATACCCAACCTAGAAAATTGTACTTTGAGTTCAGTACAAAATTAAGGCAAATGTTCTTAATCTATTTGGGTCAGGGACCCTTTGAAAATCTGATGGAAACTATGCACACTCTTAGAAAAATACACTTATATACTCATACAAATTTAGGTATAACATTTGGTTCTGATTTCAGAGGGTTCAGGAATTCCCTTAAGTCCAGTTTAGCTAAGGAATTTCTCAGCAATTCAAAAGCCCACCCAAATTAAGTAGTCAAATAGGGCTCAACCAAATATCTATGGTGTACCCAGGATTCTGAGAAAGGAATTGCACATGTTGTCTACTGTTCAAAAGTTACAAGCTCACTAAGAGTAACCAACTGAAAAATTCTAGTAACTAATTCACAGTACCTATCACTACACTTTGCTATATATATTTTTTAAATCCTCCACTTTTATTTATTTTTTTTATTTTCAGAGAGGGCAAGGGAGGGAGGAAGAGAGGGAGAGAAACATCAATGTGTGGTCACCTCTTGAATATCCCCTACTGGGGATCTGGCCCACAACCCAGGCATATGCCCTGACTGGGAATTGAACCGATGATCCTTTGGTTCGCAGGCCAATGCTCAGTCCACTGAGCCACGCCAGCCAGGGCAGCTCACCATATTTTTTTAAGCAAAAAATATGTTGTCTGGAAGAGACTGAAAATTTGAAAATTTAAACTGAAATTCCAGGAAGCTAGTAGTTCTAGGGATAATGCATAACTTAGAAAGTTGCTTATAATTTTGTAACCAATGGAAAACTGATGAATGACAAAGATAGGGCCAGGATTATATGTTCTCAAAAGAGTTTGAAAGATGTTTAAAACAGACAACAGAATCATTACCTGGGGGAGCCCACTCACTGATTTGCTATGCCTTAACTACTTTTCTTTGAAAGGGAAAGGGAAGCTGAGATGTTCTTTTCTCATCAGAGAGAATTAGGAACAATTGTAACAGAATTAGGAAAGCTGTAATAGCAACAAACAAATAATTTCATATTACTCTTCTATAATCTCTTCTCACTTATGATTTTCCCCCATCATATCTGCCAACTTTTTAAAAAATTTGATTTTTAGAGAGAGAGAGAGAGAGAGAGAGAGAGAGAGACTGATTTGTTGTTCCAGTTATTTATGCATTCATTGTTTGCTTCTTTTATGTACCCTGATGGGAGACAGAACCTGTGACCTTGGCAGGTTGGTACGACACCCTAGCTACCTAGGGAGCTACCTGGCCTGGGCAATACCAACTCTTTTTAGCCCACCCCCAATCCCATTACTGGAAATTCTAAACAGTTGCTTGCAGATCCCAAAGATGTATCTATAGAGGAATGGCATTTCTGCTATATTTATATATAATAAATGTGATATAAACTGTAGTCACTTTCTCAGGCTACAGGCTTAGTTACTATAGTAAATTGTACTTTATAGTTACAAAAACAACCAAGGGGAAGAAAGCATGAATAGTTAGAGAACGGGGGTGGGGGAGCAGGGTTTAGGGTAGAGAAATTATTCTTTATGATACAATAATGAACAGATGTCATTATGTACTTGTCAAAACCCATAAAATGAATGTACAACAAGGGTGAAACCTAATGTAAACTATGGACTGTGATAATGATGTGTCAATGCTGACTCACTGATTGTAATAAATGTAGCATTCTGGTGTGGGATGATAATGGTGGGAGAAGCCATGTTTGGGGTTGGGGAGGAGGTATATGCTATGAACTGAAAACTGCTCTAAAAAGTAAACTCAATAAATAACATAAAGAGGAAAATAAAATTTTGAAAAATAAAGAGAAAACAAAATCAAAACCCCAATCAAATTTTTACAAAAACCCACTCCAGAATATACAGACCACCATCATCACAGGAATTAGTATTTGAAAAAAAATGCAGATTCTCCAGTAGCACAGCATAAAGTGTGCTTAGTAGAAATTACAAGATAATGCTGGGAAAACATCTGTAAGCCAAATTCAGTCCACCTGAACAACTGTACAAGTATCTCCTTTTAGATATGGTTGCAAAAAGTAACATGCCTTTAGCGTACTACTAGTGCTATCTTAAAAGATCACAAGGTATAGTTTGGCCCATCCAGGGTCGATTCATCCCTTACTAAACTCAAGGTTGGTCCACCTATTTTCATTTATTTTGCACCTGTCTTCTAGTAGGCATTGATTTAGGCAGGTAACTTAGTACTGCTGCTTTTATTTATAAAAACAACCAAGGGGAAGAAAGCATGAATAGCTGGAGAACAGGGATGGGGGAGTAGGGTTTAGGGTAAAGAAATTATTCTTTATGATACAATAATGAACAGATATCATTATGTACTTGTACAAAACTCATAAAATTAATGTAGATCTACTTAACTAGATTAGTGAGGGAGCAGGGCATAGTGGAGACTGTTTTCAGTCCTTTGGAGATTATCCACCTTGGGATTACCCTGCCCCCCAATTTTTTAGATAGTCAATAAACTTTTAGATGGCACTACTAACTAGGACTATTCTCCACCCATCTTAGGCAAAGTCTAAAAAGCTTTGATGAATGTTTAGTATTAGTCTAGCACAGCATAAACTAAAATACAGAAAAATTCCTGCCACAAACTGTTTAATTCAGGTTTAAGTTAACTGTAATCTGGACCACTATAATTCAAGTTATAAATGAATTCATGTTTTAAGGGGTTTAAAATTTTTTTATACGATTTCACTCATATGTGGAATCTAATGAACAAACTGAACAAAGAGACAAACTCCCAGAGAGCAAGATGACAGCTAAGGTGTCGGGGGAGGTCAGGAGTGGAGGGACTGAGCAAAAAGGAAAAAGGACTCATGGACCATGGACAATGGTGTGGTGACTGCAGAAGGCAGAGGGGGTATAAGGGGCCTAAATGGTAATGGGAAAGAAATACAATAATAAATCACTGAATGAATAAAAAAATTTTTGTTTTGTGTCAAATAATTAACATAATATTAGCACTTTATGCTAGTGCTAAATGTAGTCCCCATTTGTGGGAACTATGCAGGGAAAATGATTGGCAGTTATTTAGTATAACACATATGGATTACACTAAATAACTTCCCACCTGTTTCATTCAGAATGATGTCTCCTTCTGTGTTCAGCCACCCCACATCCTACCCTCTATCTAGCCTGATCAATTTTCATTCATCTCTTCTTCAGAGTTATCATACTCTCTCCTGTTTCCAGAGTTTCATATACTATAGCTTTCTCTGACTCTTACCCTGCTCTCCACCTGATTAAATTCCAGTCATGCTTAAGGTCTTGACTTAAACTCCACTTTTATCAGGATACCTTCATTCCTTGATCTTCATTCACCTCATTAGTTAGGATCCAACAGCACCATCTACTTCTCCTACAAGATACTTACCTCATTATGTTATTAGAGCTTTGTCTGCTTGACTGTCTTCTCCTGTTTTAAACTCTATGGAAGGGCAGAAACCTTACTTATCTCTTACTAATCACTATCCAGAAAACTGTAGCCATGTAGGCATTAAAATATTTGTTGAATAAATCCACCTTTCATATGGGCAATGGTTCAAAGCCACAGAGAGTAATTGGTAATATGTGAAAAATTTCCCAGTATTTTACTTGGCAATAAGTCCCTAACTGGCAAAATTAGCATCATAGGTGGGGTAAGATCGGGTCAGTACTCTTTTGTGCTGTTTCCTCTTTTATCTCCCACAAAATAGTAGGACTGGAAAAGATGAGTAGATGTAGATCAGCAATCTGATCATCGTTACCATGAACATCTGATTCCTGCCTATAGGCAGATTAATCATCATTTTTATTTCCACAGCTAATGAGTCTGGGTTGCAGGGAAGAAGAACTGGAAAGAAGCAATAAAAAACTGAAGAATCACATTGCATTCTTTCACTAATTTGGTATAAAATCCTATGTTGGCCCACTGCCAAAAACAATCTTCCCCTCCCAATAAACCCAATTCTACATTTATACAATTTATAAAGCCTTACTCTACTCATATGCCCAACCACTGCTTATTGAAAGCAGCTAAATATTTACACCTTGTCTTCTCTGCCCACATATTTATAAATTCTGGCCAAACCTAATAATGCTGATGTTCTCTAAAGCCAAAATCTTAGTTAAGTCTATTCTTAAGACCAAAGTCTTCCTTTCCTTCTCTACATATGCATGTTACATTTTCTTACATCTTGGATTAAGTATGCCTCAGATTCCAACTCAATCTCATGTATATTTTCATACTAAATATAAGCTTCATGCGAGAGCTCGCCTGTCAAATATGACTCACTAAGTGACTGTGATGCAAATGGAATGGAAAAGTTGACCCAGTCAGAAGAACATGGCTAAACAAGAGATTCATGTCCAGAAGTGTACCTTTCTAGATCTTGGAGTCAAGTTCTGGTTACAACAGTTAGTGTTTATGAAGTAGAGTGGTTAATCTAAATAGTCAAGTAGTTTACTGATGGACATAGACATTCATAGATACCCTCTTGCATGTATAAACACAGTCAGAGGCTAAAAAGAGAATACAGGAAAGGAAGACAAGTGGTAAATTCCTTCACTTTGATTGCCAAGCTGCTAGTATAGCAAAAAAAAGTTACACCTTGATTTTAAGGTATTACCAAATGAAACCAGACTGGTTTGCTAATGAGTTATTTCATGCTCCCTAAGAAGCCAGGCTTGCAAATACTTTCATAGATTAGTATCACAGACAAAGGCACAGGGATTAAACAATTTATTTTCACAGATGCCATGTTATGTCCAACAGATAAAAAATTCATAAATAACTGTATTAACTGTGGTTCTATTTAAGGACATTTAAGAGAGGTGTATGCCTACATATATACTTATGATCAAATAAATTTTAAGATTATCTTTCTCATAAACTTCAGGATTTATATAACAAAACAAGCCCTGACTGGTGTGGCTCAGTGGGTTGAACGCCAGCCTGCGAACCAAAACATCATAGGTTCGATCCCCAGTCAGGGCACATGCCTGGGTTGCAGTCCAGGTCCCCAGTTGGGGGCATGCGAGAGACAACCATTCAATATATCTCTAGCACACTGATGTTTCTCTCCCTCTCTTTCTCCTTCCCTTCCCATCTCTCAAAAATAAATAAATAAGACTTATTCTGAGCTTCTGGCCAAGATGGAGGCATAGGTAGATACACTTTGTCTCTTTGCACAACTAAAAGAAGGACAACAACAAATTTAAAAACAAAAAATAACCAGAACTGCCAGAAAATCAAACTGTATGGAAGTCCAACAGCCAAGGAGTTAAAGAAGGAACATCGATCCAGACCGGTAGAAGGGGTGGAGATGGGAAGCCCAGGTGGTGAGGACGTCTGGCAAGGCTGCGGCTGGCAGACTGACGGGGGCAGGAAAGGCAGCGGCTGGTAGACCGGGCGGTCCCACATTTGCATGCAGGTACACCTCACTGGGGAGTGAGAGACTGCACACCCAGGATTCCTGCTCGGGAAAAGAAAGCCTCAAAACCTCTACGGGTAAAAACCTGTGGAGTTTGCGTCAGCAGGAGAAATTGAAAGTCTTACAGGAGAGTTCCTTTGAGAGACCCACAGGGTCTTGGAATGTACACAAACCCACCCACGTGGGAATCAGCACTAGAAGGGCCTGATTTGCTTGTGGGTAGCAGGGGAAGCAACTGAGAGACTGCCAAGGGTCAAGCAAGTGGCACTGTTCCCTCTCAGACCCCTCCCCCACATACAGCATCACAAGGCAGTGACATGGGCTGCACTACCAAGGGGCAGTTGGTTGGGACATCATCTCATACACCAAAAGGCTGCGGGTTTGATCCCCAGTCAGGGAGCATAAGAGATACAACCAATCATCATTTCTCTGTCACATCAGTGTTTCTCCCTCTCTCTCTTCCACCCCTGAACTCCCTCTCTCTCTCTAAAATCAATAAATATATCCTTGAATGAGGATTAAAAAAAATAAAAATAAATAAAGGAGTTCATCACCACCAAACCGGTATTACATAAAATGTTAAAAACTCTTCTTTAAAAAGATAAAAAATATAAACAATAATATGGCAGTAAATAAATATCTATCAATAATGGAATCTATAAAACAAAATAAATGAACAAGCAGAACAGAAACAGACTCATAGATACAGAGAACATAGTTTGACAATTGCCAGATGGAAGAGGTTTTGGAAGGATGGGTGAAAAAGGTGAAGGGATTAAGAAGTAAAAATTGGTTGTTACAGAACAGTCATGCGGATGTAAAGTACAAGATAGGGAATATACACAATAACATTCTAATAACTATACATGGTGTCAGATGTGTATGAGATTGATTGGGAAGATCACTGGCATGTGCACCTGAAACAACTGTAATTGAAAAATAAAAAATGTTTAAAAAAGAAAAAGGGAACTGAAAGTCAGCCAGAATTAGATCTGTTTCTGAGCTCAGTTGAGTTGCTTACTGTGAGTTGTTTAGCTATGTGAGCTTGGGAAAGTTTCTTAATTTTTGATCATTAGTTCCCTCATCTGCAAAACAGGAATGGGAGTAGCCAGCCCATGTAAAGTGCTTAACAGTTCATAATGCTTAACGGTTCATTGAATAGAGTAACCCTTCAGTAATAGCTTGGATTATAATTATTATAATTAAATTATCATTCTTAAACCCCACAATATAAACAAGCTTTCCAAATTGTTATAAAAGAATTCCCAGAAGTGAAAGTATTAATTATTGCCCTCACTATCTGTACTATTAATTATTTATATTTGTGTCGCTTTAACATTTTTAAAGCACTTTCATATACATTACCTTACTTGGTCCTGTAACACTAACAAAGTCTGGGTAGGGATTACTGCCAAAAGGGTTAAACAAATTTGAATGAGGTCATAGAGTTAACAAATGGTAGAGCCAAGGTTAAAACCCAGATTCTCTGTTTAATTAAACCACTGATAAGGAAAAAAAGTGATAAAAAGCAGCCCAGAAAAAGTAAGGTAAGTTAAAGTGAGGGTAGATTTTATCAATAGCACAGGTCTATCATCTCTTGTCCAAATTCCCTGGATCCAAATTTGTTTTGAAATTTGGTGTTTTTCAAAATTTAGAATAATAATGAGGTTGTATATACTGTATGTTACATAATATCCTGAACAGGATCTGAGGCAGCACCTGAATAAAATATATTAATATTTCTGCAGCAAAATCTGAAAAAGACATATTAAGTAGAATAAAGACTTATTAATAGCCTTTCTTAAGAATGGTCAGGTTTTTCCATCAAATGAGTAGTTCTTTAAGTTAACCCAAGTTACAAAAAAACCTCTGAATTTCAAAATTAAAGGTAAGAAATCACAGATTTGCATTACAAGAGAGTTTGCACATAGCTACGAATAGATCAATAATAACCATCAGTCAATGCCGTGGAAAGGAATACCAAAACAGCATCAGAAAGCATCAGACATGGTTTACTCTGATATTGTCTGAGAAAGCAAATAATTTTGCTGGGATCACAAGATTAACAATAACCATTAAATAAGTGTTTCCCTGCATGATGACTTAAAGCAATGGTTCAGATAAAAACAAATCACAATGAATTGTAGAACTGGAATAACTTTGAGGCAATAGAGATTTGATCTGTTTCCTGAAGGAAAGAAACAAGAGAGGGGGAAAAGGAGATAATATTTATGAAGGAGGGGGCAGGTAATGAGCCATGTACAGATAAAATTTGATCAAGTAAACATAACATGGTTATAGTGGGGATACAGGGGGAGACTTGGGAAATTTTCTTGGAGACTTCAGGTTATATATTAGGAAATAGTTGGAGAAAAGGCTAGACAAGAACCAAGTAACTAAAAAGACAGGAATTTAATTTTAATATAGCAGGCAATGGCAAAGCACTAACCAGTCTGTGAGTAACTGATTTATGGTCCCCCAAATTATCCTGAGGCCATATAATTTTAATTGCCAATATCAACAATCATTTAGGGACTAAAAAATATTTGGAAGATTTGGAACAATCTTGTGATTTTTCCTAAATTGTAAAAATTTCAATACAGGGCAGGAGACACCACATTATAAGACTAACAAAAATGAGAAATCACAACTGACAGCTAAGAAAAATAACTAGGAAAAAGCAACTGAAAAGGAACAGTTCAAATGACATCAGAGAAATGGCAGTGTGAGAGATCCTCTTGGCCTCTCTCCTTGAAGTCTGAACAATTTAAATAGCTATTATTCAACAGAGGATTCCCTGCTCAACACACAAACACATCTGAGAGGTCTGCACATTGAAACATCACAAGGTGAGCAAGTGGAAGCAAATTGGGGAGGTGAGAAGGGAGAAGGGCTGAGCCAAGCCACTGATGCAGTCCTACAGCCAGGTGCTCCTGGTGGGGCTTAGCCTGGAGTGGGGAGGAATCAAGCTGTGGCCGGTACTCCCCTCAGCTCGGAGGACCAAAGATTCGGTGGACATTCCCGCAGGGGTAGGCAGTACCAGTGACCTGAGCAGGGATACAACACAGAGATGCGGCCGTGGCTGTCTTGCAGTTGGCGTTCTAGAAACAAAGCCACTGAGCCTGGCTGCCTCTTAACCTCCCAAAGGTTGCCTCCCTTTGTGGGGTGCAGAGCATGTAATCTGCAAACCTCAAAACTGGTACTACAGAATCATTTTTCCCCTGAGCAAAGGGCAAACTCTGCAACTGATCCTGGTATCGGGGCACAGGGGGACTCTGCTAATGACTAAGGTTGCCATTACTGAGAAGGTAAAGCCACTTAGAAGTCGGCAGGGTTACCCCAGCCCACCCCACTGACACACATCATGGCTACACTGATGGTAGCATCTAGCTGCAGAGGCAGCACTGGATTTCATGGATTTGGAGCCCCATCGCCCAGCGTTATCTCCTGAGGTTAGTCCTCTGGGACTGGGGAAACCTGCTCACAGGGGAGGCACTCAGCTCCTGTTTTCCACCACCCCACGGAGATCTGAAAAGCCAGGAGTTCAAGAGAGCCAAAAACTTGATTCGGTACCACCTACTGAAAAATAAGAGAAAGTTTCTTCATATCACTCTACTAGAGAAATGCCATAAATATAGAGATGCTTATATAGATGCCTAGACAGAGAAGGAATCCATTAAATACCATGAATAACCAAGGTAGGGAGACAGCACAGAAAGAGAATGAAAAATCTCAGAAAATAATCTTAAAGACATGGAAATATGTGATTTAAATGAGAGAACTGAAGATGGCAGTTCTGAAAAAAAACAAGAGATGCAAGAAAATACAGATACTCAATTTAATGAGCCCAGAAAACAAATCAAGGAACACAATGAGTACTTTACCTAAGAGACTGAAAAAAAAAAAAAGAAAAGAAAAAGAAAACCAGCCCTGGCCAGGTGGCTCACTTAGTTGAAGTGTTGTCTATGCAACATAAGGGTTGCAGGTCCGATCCCAGATCAGGGCACATACAGGAGGCAATGGATCAATGTTTCTCTCTCACATGAATATTCTTCTCTCCCCACCACCCCATATCAATGAAGCATATCGCCCTGGCTCGCATGACTCGGTTGGAGAGTCTTCCCGTAACCAAAGGGTTGAGAGTTCATCCCTTGGTCCATGCACATGTGGGAGGCAACCAACTGACGCTTCTCTCTCTCCTTTCCTCTCTCCCTTCGGTTCTCTCTAAAAAAGCAATGAAAAATTGTCCTTGGGTATGGATTAAAAAAATTTTTAAAAGAACGAAACAAATTATGAGATGAAGAACTCAATAAAAGAGATCAAGGATGAACCAGCAAGCATAGGAAACAGAGAGCACCAGATGGATAAAAGAATTGGTGAATCTGGAGACAGAAATCTAGAAATGACATATAGGGAAGAAGAGAGAGTCCTGAGCATAAAAAAATGAAAGAACTCTATAAAAACTACCTGATTTCACCAGAAAGAGCAATTTAAGCATAATAGGCACACCAGAAGAAGACAGGGAGAAGGGGACAGAGGGCCTCTTCAAACAAATACTTGATGAGAACTTCTCAAACCTATGCAAAGTGCTAGACCCTCTAATCCAAAAAGCAAGCAGGACACCTAATTACCTCAATCCAAAAAGGCTTTTTCCAGGGTGCATTTTATTAAAATTGTCAAAAATTAATGACAGAGAGCCCCAGCCAGAAAACTCAGTTGGTTAGAGCATCATCCCAATACATCAAGGTTGCAGGTTCAATCCCTGGTCAGGGTACATACAGGAAGCAACCAGTGAATGCACAAATAAATGGTAAAACAAATGAATGTGTGTCTCTCTCTACTCCCCCTTCCTCTCTCTCTTTAATATCAATATATACAAATTTTTAAGAAGTTAATGACAAAGAAAGATTTCTCAAGGGGGCATTGGAAATGAATAAAGTAACCTATAAAGGAAGGCCCATTAGGTTATCATCAGACTTCTCTGCAGAATCTTTACAAGCTACAAGAGAATGGAACCAAATACTCAAACCACTGAAAGAGAGAAATTACCAGCCAAGAATAAAATATCCAGCAAAGCTATCCTTTAGCTATGAAGGAGGAATAAAGACTTTTCCAGTCAGATAGAATCTGAGAGAATTTATCACCAGATCTCCACTGCAGGAAATACTCAAGGGGGTTATTCTACCTGAAACAAAGAACAAAAGGTCACAAATATACAAGTAAGATCACCAACAAACTTACAGCACAAACAGGGATAATTTGTGAGAACAAAAAATATAAAAGGGGAGGGAGTAAAGGTGTAAATTTGCAAAGGAGGGTGAAGATCAGACACATTCATAAAAAAAAGAACTACTGCACATATGAAATTTTCTTTTTTATAAACCCAAAGGTAAACACACACACACAAAACTGACAGTGAGGTACATAACTTAAAAAAAAAAAAAAAAAAGAGGAAACAGAGGAATGAGGTTTGGAATACCACCAAACAAAAACAGACAGAAACAACGGAAAAGAACCAATGGAGCCCTGACCAGAGTGGCTCAGTTGGTTGGGTGTCATCTTGCAAAGCAAAAGGTCACCAGTTCCATTCCTAGTCAGGGCACATGCCTGGGTTCGGGGTTCAGTCCCAGGTCACGGTATGTGTAAAAGGCAATCAGTTAGTGTTTCTCTCTCACATAGATGTTTCCCTCCCTCTCTTTCTCCCTCCCTTCCCCCATCTCTAAAAACAAATAAATAAAATCTTTCAAAATAAAAAGAACCAATGGATGTACAGAGCTATCAGAGAACAAAATATAAAATGGCCATAGAAAATCCTCATAGATTGCCCGGGCTGGTGTGGTTCAGTGGACTGAGTGCTGGCCTATGAATCGAAAGGTTGCCAGTTTGATGCCCAGTCAGGTCATATGTCTGGGTTGCAGGCCAAGTCTCCAGTTGAGGGCATGTGAGAGGCAACCTATCCAGTGCATCTACTGCACATCGATATTTCCCTCTCTCCCTCCCTCCCTCTAGAAATAAAAAAAATCTTAAGAAAAAGAAAAAGAAAACGAAAACCCTCATACATCAATCATTACCCTAAATGTGAATGAACTATATTCACCAATAAAAAGACACAGAGCAGCAGACTGGATTAAAAACCAAAATCCAACCACAGGCTGCCTTCAGGAGATACATCTAAGCTGCAAAGACAAAGACAGACTCAAAATGAAAGTGTGGAAAATGATTCTTCAAGCAAACGGCATACACAAATAGTGATCAAACTGAGACATTAATTGAAAACAATCAACATTATACCACATGGGAGATAGCCAACATACTAAAAATGTCCAAATCAATAACGTTATTGGTGAAGATGAAAATGTGTCTTTTATTTTATAGGAAAAGCTAAATGGACTTTTTGGCCAACCCATTATATTACTGTATGCCACCAAATTCAATAACATAGAAGAAATGGGTAAATTCTAGAAATATAAAACCTTCTTAGATTGAATCATGGAGAACTGGAAAATCTAAATAGACCGATCAACAGGGAGGAAATTGAAACCACCATCAAAAACCTCCCCAAAAATAAAAGTCCAGGAGCAGATGGCTTCACTAGTGAATTCTAACCAAACATTCAAAGATTTGGTACCTCTCCTTCTCAAATTCTTCCAAAATACTGAAGAGACAGTATTTCCTAACCCATTTTATAAGACCAACATAACCCTGATGCCAAAACCTGGCAAAGATAAAACAAAAACCAAAGAAAACTACAGACCAATATCTCTGAAAAACACAGATGCAAAAATCCTAAGTGAAATACTCACAAGTCAAATACAACAATACGTTAAAAAAATAATAATACATCATGATCAAGTGGGTTCATTCCAGGGCACAAGGATAGCTTAATACATGCAAATCGATCAATGTAATATATCACATTAACAAAACAAAGGGTAAAAATCACATGACCTTATCAATAGATGCAGAAAAAGCATTTGATAGCACACAACATCCATTCATGACTAAAACATTCAATAAAATGTGTACAGAAGGAAAGTCCCTCAACATAATAAAGGTCATTTATGACAAACCCTCAGCTAACATCATACTCAATGGTGAAAAAATGAAAGCTTTGCCTCTAAAATCAGGAATAAGACAAGGATGCCTGCTCTCACTGCTCTTATTCAACATAGTTCTGGAAGTCCTAGCCAGAGCAATCAGGCAAGAGAAAGAAAGAAAAAACTGGGAAAAATAAAATTTTAAAAATTTTTAAATGAAAATAAATAAGAGACAGGGAGAGAGAGAGAAATAAAAGACAGCCAAATTGGGAATGTTGGCCATTTGTATATCTTCTTGGGATAGGTACCTGTTCAGGTCTCTGCCAATTATTTTTAACTGAATTGTTTCTTTGTTTGGACTGTTGCAGATGACATGATTCTGTTTATAGGAAACCCTAAAGACTCCACCAAAAAACTATTGGAAGCAATAAATAAATAAAGGTGCAGCATACAAAATCACTGTACAAAAATGCATTTCTTTTCTGTATACTAACAATGAAATTTCAGAAAATGTAATGAAATAAACAATTGCTTTTGCAATTGAAACCAAAAGAATAAAATACCTAGGAATAAACTTAACAATGGATGTGAAAGAACTATATTTGAAAACTACAAAGCATTATTAAGAGACTGAAAAAGACACAATGAAATGAAAAGATAATCCCTGTTCATGGACTGGAGAATCAACATAGTTACAATGGCCATATTACCCAAAGCAATACCCATCAAAATCCCAATGTCATTTTTTAAAGAAACAGAACAAAAAAAACATCAGATTTGTATGGAATTACGAAAGACCCCAAATAGCCAAAGCAATCCTGAGAAAAAAGAACAAAGCTGAAAGTATCACAATACCTGACTTCAAATTATACAAGAGCTATGTTAATTAAAACCTCATGGTACTAGCAGAAAAAGACACACAGACCAGTGGAACAGAACTGAGAGCCCAGAAATAAAACCGTATGTATATGGGCAAGTAATTTTTGACAAAGGAGACAAAAACACACAATGGAGAAAAGAAAGATTCTTCAATAAATAGTGGTGGGAAAAATGGAAAGCCACATGCAAAAGAATGAAACTAGGTTACAGTTTGTCCCCATGTTCAAAAATTAATTCAGAATGTCAAGGACCTAAACATAAGATCTGAAATAATAAATTACATAGAAGATGACATCAAAACTAAAACAAAAATGAAGAATTCAGAATAACCCATGCCAGTTTTGTTGCATTGACCCATGCCTTATCAACTGAGGATTATAAAACAGATCTGATAATTTTTCCTCAGAAGAATCTGATTAAACAAAATCAAAAAAGATTATGCAAAACAAAATTTGCAGATGCTGATTCATGGAAGTGCAACACAGTGTCATGCTGCAGATCTACGTGGAATATTCCTTATTCATATAGAAATGCATGGTTAATGAACCAAAAGAGACATTTATTTATATTATAACCTATTGTATAAAAAATTAACCGCTGCTTTTTAAAGATAACTGGCTCAAACTGTAGTACCTATAAATAACAGCACAATAGAAGAATGGATTCCTTATGATATTTCCCTAATTTCTAGTATTTTGTTTGACCTATAAGGCTATTTGAAAAATAGGAATATGAAGCCTTTTATACACAAGGCAAGGACTCCTCAACTCACCTCAGATTCCATTCACACACTGATATTACCTGAATAATTCCTATAGGTGTTTCAATATATTACTCCTGAAGTATACCATCCTTAGAAATATCATACTCTTAAAACTGAGTAATTCTTAAAAGGAAGGAAGTGCCTAGCAATTTCATTGTTAGTCTTCAGAAGTACTGCAGAGCTTCAAATGTAACCTTCTAACCTAAGAAGGATTTTACCAACCATCAAATTATCAACCACACAGAACAAAGAGTAAATATAAACAGGCTTTTGACAAGAAGGGGACTATTTGAGCTTTCACTCAACAAATATTTACTGAGGGTTTCCTATGTGTTAAACACTGTACCAAGTGCCAGTAATACAACCTAGAGCAAAATATTAAAATAGTTATGCCCTCATGGTGATTATATCCTTCTATGTCTATGCTCAGTATTCTCCTGATCTTTGGGTATGTAGCAAGGGGAACATGGAGGCCCAATTTATTTTATAAAATTAATTTATGTCAATTTTAAGATTACTATACATAGTTATTCCTTCTTACCTGGTCCTGCGTTGATAATAATGTAAACAGAGTTTCCAATGCTGCTCTTCGAACTGATGATATAGTGTGATGCAAAAAAGGCCATACACGTGGAACTAAAACTGTGAGTGACTGTTGAATACTAATAAAGAAAACAAAGGTTAATCTAATTATTCTCAGTTGAAATTCCATTGATATATTATCTAAGTATCATTTCCTTGTGGAACTACTGTCTTTTGTGAAGGGTAAATTCTAAAAATATAATACAATTTTCATATGAACATTCATTTAACACCCTTGTTCAAAACTGTTATTATAGTACCAGAATAGCCATAGCAGACACAGTCAAAAAGAAGAACAGAAGTATTAACATTAGGTACTTCTATGGCACTAATATCATGAATTACCTTTATCAAATTAGAACTTTCCAATATAAGTGCTCTTATTCTCAATCTGTTCTTACTCAGGAGAATAGGACATGTATCTTAGCTCATATTAAATCTACACAAAATCAGGATTGCTAATTCTTACTCCTTTCCTATGAGTAACCACTAGATACATACAACTTACACCCACTCCGGGGCCATCTCTGCCATGTATCAAATGAGTGAGAGGTAGTATGGTATAGTACCTTTGAAATTTTGCCTGACCTAGCACTACTGAGTTAAAAAAACCCAAATATCTTCCTTCTTACAGATTAGATTTTAAATGGGGAAGCAAGCAAAGACACATCTAGGCTAACAACTTGGATCACAGGATTCCTGTCACATCCATGAGTGATTTTTAATGTTACCTGGAATTAGGAAATGGTTTGTCAGTAGCATTTGAAATACATATGCAACCTCTGTACAAAAAGGCATGAACAAAAAGAATATGTCAATGTAACTGGTTCTCCTCAGGAGGCATGTATTTTAATGCTTTATTACTGAAAGGTTTGTATAAAGAGGACTTCTTACATTAATTTACACATTTAGTACACATGCATACAGACATAAAACAGACTCAAAATATATAAAAACATTGTAACAAGGCCTTGTTAACAGTGTAACTGCTCATGCTCCAAATGACATGCTTTTATTTCTTCTAATACAAGCTAGAAAGTATTTGCCAAATATCACAACAGATGAAGCAAATTTTCTAATAAGGCAATTTTGAAAAACAGATAAAAACCACATTATTCCATACCGAATTAACAGAATTTTCATTACATTCTTTCATTTTCTTACATTACCTAGCTTTCCTGACACTATCTAGCTGGCGATTTCCTTTTAAGTCCTAAGTCCTTTATTTAAAGAACATGTCAGTAAACTAAGGCCCACAGTCCAAATTCACTCTACCTGGTTTTTAAAATAAAGTTTTATTGGAAAACAGACATGTTCATTCTTTTATGTATTGTCTATGGTTGTTTTTGTGCTACAATAGCAGAGCTGAGTAGTTTTGACCAAGATCACATGGTCCGCAAAGCCAAAAATATCATTATCTGCCTTCACCGAAAAAGTTTACCAACACCTAAGGGTAATTAAAAACCCTTGCATTTTGCAGCTTAAAAAGGGTTTTCACATAGATTAACTCATTTATTCTCTATAGTTTTCATTACTAATGAAAGCAAATGAAAATTAGGAAATCCCATGTATGTACTACCACCTCATTTTATTCTTTTCATTTGCTTTTACAGGCAGTTATTTTGCTATTCCAATTTGTGAGCTATCCTAAGGGCCTAAATTTATCATTGAAGTACTACCAGTAGATCAGTATTATCGGAAACATTCTCTACATGTTTACACACATTTATGATTTTCACTGGAAACAGATTCACTCACAGAGCCAGAAATCATTTATGATCATGGTCATATGAACATTCATTAGGCTAAAACTAGTAATTAATTTTCTCATCTGTGATTTTTTTCTTTAGTTGCATGCAAATTTTTACTTCTGAATCTCCAAGGATACTATTAATAGAAACAATAACATTTACAAGCCAGTAGAAGGCAGGGAATGCATTAATTAGCTGGGCTTCATTTCAAATATCAGGATAGCAAAAATACATGACCCTAAATTTTGTTATTTGTTTTTAAATTTACCCAATACCTGCCTTTGGATATTATGTTACATTATTATGTACCCCCTCCCTGATGAATAATTCTTGAAATCAAGAACAAGAGCTGAAATGAACATTACATTACAAAGAAAAAGTTCCTAAAGGAGATATTTTGGAAAAAGTAATGCTAATGTTTAATAATAATTCTATTAACTAAGTTTATATCACTACATTAGACTAAAATTCTATATTCTGGGTCTAGAGGTGAAAATAATATGCAATTATTATATTTTTGAAGTCGACTATTATAGAATGAATAATATGGAGAATTCTATAACAAAAGTAACCCAAGGGTAAAAGAATATGACCTTCTTAAGCTGTTGTTCCAAACATGGTAGGACTAGTTTAAAAAAAATCAAAAAGCAGTCTTTGGCACCCCCAACTTATATTACCATTCCTAAAGGTAATATTACTGTTCCTTTAGGCTTAATTATCTGGAAATTTATAAATATTTTTTACTTTATTTCACTAAATAAAATAATTACCTGCACTGTTGGACCTGAGGATAAGTTAACAGGGATGAAAGAAGAGTCATAATACTATTTGTTGAAGCTGTTAGATCATCTAGTTCCAGAAGAGCATCCCATAATGTGTTTATAATGAAGGGTACCTATAAGATCAGTTATCAAGAAAACAGTTACTAATTTTACATAAAATATTCACGAGCCATGCCAGGTTGTATCCCAGGAGTCACTGCTAATTCAGCAACATATACTGTGCATTGTGCAAGTTTTGAGCAAAGTTAAGGAGATATTATTTGCCTTTAACAATTCCCTACCCTTTTTTAATGCCTCTCACATCTACTCTGAAACTTCACTTCCTAAGCAGATTCCCCATGGGAGGGAGAATTCAGGAAATAAGATACCCAATACTTTATTTTATGTAAAAAACTAAACTTTTAAAAGAATACAGTATAGACACACAAGATCTGACTCTCTATGTAATTTTATTTACAACAGAACTAAAGACAAATTTTGTTTGTAAAATACTGCTTGCTGCACTTCCAAATATACATGTCCTGGTTTTGATACTACAAAGGAAACTCAGACAGACCTTGAAAGAGGCACTTCGAAAAATAAGATCAGATTTAAAAACCAAAAGCCAAAAAACCAAAATCAAAACAAACAAAAAAACTCATGTCTAAAAACCAAGAGTAAAATAAAGAAGAAATGTTTGCTTTTTTCCCTCAGGTAAGTTCCCTACATATTGTGTATATGAATGAGAAGTAGATTAATAGACACAATTCACTCTCCCAAGGCTGTTATGTGATTGATAATGCATACATCAGAGAAGGTTGTTGTAAGAAAAACAGATGATAAAGGAGAAAAAAAATACTCAATGTTTTTTCTAATACTTTATACCTCAAATGTAAACAAGTTCTATAGGAAGAATATACAAAAATATTAAATTTACCTTTTGTGTCTGAAGATACACCAAGCTTTCTACCACAGGTACTAATGATGCTGCAGCAACAGCTCTGACATCATCATCAAGGTCCTGGAGTCCTTCAATTATTTTACTTAAAACTTTAGGCAATAAAGTATCAATTACATCCTGTAAAACAATACATCAAAATAAATTAACTTTCTGCAGTACAAATCTGTGCTTACACATTTTTATTAAACTTGCCATATGAAAACATAAATTCCAATCTGTATTTATTAAAAAAGAATTACATAAACTGAAAAGAAAAATAACACCATTAGAAGCCTATCTAGCTAATCCCATTTGAAAAAGACTACAAAAGTATCAAGTACTTTACTACGGAGTGTGACTTAAAACATCAGAACATGTTCTTAAGGTAAGACTATATATACATACACACCCCTGGTACTAGAATCTTAGTTTTTACTTCTCATTCAACCTTACTGATAACCAAAAAGGGTATGAGAAGAGAAAAAGAAAAGCCAGCCCCTTCCTGCTTCTCTTTATTTCAATCTACTCTCTTCTCAAACCCAATTCATCATCTTTTGATTTGTACTTCAATTCTTACTAGCATCACCTATGTCTATGACACTACCTCAAGAGGGCAAATCTTGAAGAACTGGCTTATCTGTAACACTAAGAATTTAGGGCCATTTCATATAATTCATAAAAATAGACTAAGGAGGGAAAAACCCTCCCATATATGCTTCAAAAGCTTAAGTGTTTACCTGACGAACTGCCAAAGCATATTTTATTCCTAACAGACCACCATGTCTAACTTCCCATTGTTCTTGTGTAAGTAATTTAAGTAGCACATCCACAGTCTTATGAACTCCTGTTTCATTCATGTGTTTTAACACCACACCTAATGTTTGAGCACAAGTTTCACGAACTGGTGCCACAACCTGCAAGTGAAAAAGAGAGAACTCATATTTGCAAAGAGCTTATTTTGCAGATTTTGAAATTTGATTGGGCAAAGCCTCGATTAAGTGATAACTTACTTCATCAGAAACAAAGTCTCCAAATCTGTCTAATGCAAAAACACAAAGGAGTCTAATAACCAAGTCTTCCAACCATTCTTGATGCTGCTGAATCATCTGTTAAACAATCATTTTTTAGTAACAAAGATCACACTTTACATTGCGGGTTGGGGAAACATTAGGTCCAAATGAAAATTAAAATATTGGGATGGGTTATTTTAGCTGTAAGAACAATAATCAAACTATGTTAGAGCTCCAACTGCTATCTTTAATATTAGCCACAGCCTCTTAATTAACTTCAAATATACTATACCCGATCTTTAAAATTCATGAATTTTATTACCTGCACTTCAAGAGAAATTAAGAAATTCCTTAAGGTTTCTCTAATATTACACCTATTATTTATCTACTATCAATCCTCTTACCAGTGTCTCCATGCTACACTAATCATATTGCTCTTTGCCCTCTAAACTATCCTCTTATTCATCTTATTGTACTTTCCAGTCCATTATATGCTGCTGAAATACTATTGCTTCTACATATTTTCCGCTCAATGTTTCTGAACATCTTACCCCTGAACTCATTCTTCCTCTGTCTATAAAAAGACTTCTTCCTAATCTTTTTACTTTTCCCTTATCACTTTTTAGTATTTCTTACTATTTACCTTTCATTACTACTTCATGTCACATGTTCTGTTACCTCCCTAACTGGAAAAAGAGCTAACTACTGAAACTTGATAATAATTGTGGCTTTACTATACTTACCTCTTCTAGAGTACTGTCTCCCATTTTACCGCCGCTTTTCCCATGAGCTTTAAGGATTTCCCTAAGTCCAGTGCCTGCACCATGTCGAACCTAAGAAGAACCAGGAAGCAAATGTCAGTGGTTAAATGCTTAAGAAACTGAGTTTAACTTTTCTTTAATTTGAAAAGGGGATATTATATTTTTAAGAAATTAGAATAAACTAAGTAGCATTTCACAGGAAGGCCTTTTTCTTCTACTATCCAAGGAGAATTACATATATTAATTTTACAATTTTGGTTATGAGGACTGTTTTTTCAAATCAAGCTAAGAAAATAGCCATTCTTGAGCTATATATAATCCACTTGGCTGTCCTTCCTCTATCCTTTATTTGTATTCAGCATTATTGACACTAAAAATGAAAGTGTCATATATTGTTCCTTACAGCCCCCATATCAGTATTTTAGAAATATACACATCAAAACTAAGTTCCATAGCTACCAGTATTAGGCGTCAAAGGAAGACAATTCAGATAAAATATCACACGGCTAATGCTTCACCTTAGTCCTGTAAGCTTTCTGAAGTGTCGTTTGGAATGGAGGAATCAGGCCACTGACACTGTCTCCACTTAAGAACCCATGTGAGTTAAAATGTGAAGAACTTGAAATAGAACTACAACAAGGAACAGAAAGGCTGCTAAAAGGTACTCCAAATAGGTGTTTTTTAAATTACCGAGGGGCCAATCTAAGAGAACGGAATGGTCTGAGACCACCAACCCTCAGTTTTAACCAGAGAAACTTTACTTCCATCTCTTTTACATACTGGGACCTATTAAAGATTATCTTTGAAACAGTATCTCCAGGTTAAAAAGCTGGTGTGTATCTACAGCTTTTAATCAAAATTCTCCACTTCCAAAGGAAATTTTTACTGTCTGGGAGAGATATACAAATCTTTGTATTATAGTAAAAAGAAATGAACAAGTCACTAAAGAAATACAACAAAAATTATATGAAAGGTGAAAATCATTCTAAAGTTTTCTACTTGGTGAATAATAAAATGCCTTGGGCAGTGGTCCTGAAAGGGACATAAGTGAAGAATAGAAACAATGACAAAACAGGTTATGCTTGACATGGTTCCCTTCATTAGCAAAGAAAATAAAGCTGAGATAAAACGTAATGAAGAAATCATAGACAGTGAGACTGGTAGGAAGGGCAGACATGCGAAAAGAGCCAACAATGCTCCCATGGGTGACGGTTGAGATTCTGAAGAGATACTCAGTTGCAGGGGTTCCTCTTCAGGAACTCATGGAGCACTCAGCTCAGGTGGTCATGGAGACTGTGCCATTGGGTCCTACAGGACAACTTCTATATAAGGCCACTCTACCAAGACTGGGAGTCAGAGCAGATCTACCTAATACATAGAAACAAACATGGGGAGGCAGCCAAAATAGGGAGACAAAGAAAAAAGGCCCCAAATGAAAGACCAGGTGAGTTCTCCAGAAAAAGAGTTGAATGAAACGGAGAGAAGCAATTTATCAGATATAGAGATTAAAAAAATGGTTGTAACAATGCTTAAAGAAGTTAGTGAGAACTACAACAGCATAAAAAAGACACAGAAGACATAAAATAAGAACCAGAGATGACGAATACAATATCTGAAATGAAAGCCACACTGGAAGAAATAAACAGTAGGCTGAGTGAAGCAGAGGACCAAACAGCGATTTGGAAGGTAAGGTAAGAGAAAACACCTAATCAAAGCAGCAAAAAGAAAAAAGAATTTTAAAAAATGAGGTGAGTAAATTTATACTTCTGGTCAAGGTGGCAGCACAGGGAAACACAGCTCACCTCCTTGCACAACCACATCAAAAGTGGCAGAAATCGAGTTGAATGGAATTCTGACAACTACAGAATTAAAGAAACCACATCCATCCAGACTGAAAGGAGGGGCGGAGACATGGAATGGGCTGGTCCCACATCCATGTGTAGTGGACAAAGATTCGGGAGGGATATCTTGGGGACAAGGACTCCCAGCCCACACCAAGACACATCATAATTAAAATGGCCAAGATTAAAGACAAAGAAAGCACCATAAAAGCAGAAAGAGAAAAACAGTTAACTACAAGGGAGCTCCCATAAGACTGTGAACTGATTTCTCAACAGACATTTCAGGCCAGAAGGCATTGGCATGAAATAGTCAAAGTGATGAAAAGCAAGGACCTACAACCAAAACTACTTTACCCAGCAAGGCTGTCATTTAAAATTGAAGGAGCAATAAAGAGCTTTTCCAACAAGAGAAAGCTTCAAGGAGTTCATTATCACCAAACCAGTATGAGAAACATTAAAGGGTATTCTTTAAGAAGAAGAAGGAAAAAGAAACAGGAGCATAGACAAAAGGATAAAATTGCAATAAATACATACCTATCAATGATCACTTTAAATATAAATGGCTTAAGTGTTCCAATAAAAAGACACAGGGTAGCTAAATGGATAATAAAACAATACCTGCAAATATGGTGTCTACAAGAGGCCCACCTCAGAATTAAAGTTACACACAGACTAAAAGTAGAGGGATGGAAAAGATATTTCACCCAAAAGGAAATGAAACAAATGTTGGAGTAGCATTACTTGTATCTTACAAAATAGGCTTTAAAACAAAGGCTATAGTAAGAGACAAAGAAGGACATTACATAATGACAAAGGAAGCAATCCAACAAGAGGCTATAACCCCTGTGAGCATTTATGAGCCCAACATAGGAACACCGAAATATATAAAGCAAACTTGATGGACACAGTCAGGGTAGGGCACTTTAACACCCCATTGACATCAATGGATAGATCTTCCAGACAGAAAATCAACAAGGAAATAGAGGCCTTAAATGACATACTAGGTCAAATGGAATTAATTGATATCTTTGGAGCATTTCACCCCAAAGCAGCATAATATACATTCTTTTCAAGTTCACATGGAACATTTTCTAGGATAGACTACATGTTAGGATACAAAACAAGTACCAATAAATTTAAGAAAACTGAAATCCTATCAAGAATCTTCTCTGACCATAATGGCATGAAACTAGAATAAATCACAAGAAAACAAACAAAACCAAACATGGAGGCTAAATAACAGGTTAATAAATGAATTAGTTAACAATGAGATCAAGGAAGAAACCAAAAGATACCTTGAAACAAATGAAAATGAGAACACAACAATCCAAAATCTATGCAACACAGTGAAATCAGTCCTAAGAGGAAAATTCACAGTATTACAGGCCTACCTCAAGAAATAGGAAAAATCTCAAACTAACTTTATATTTAAAGGAACTAGAAAAAGAACAATAAACAAAGCCCAAGTGAATACAAGAAAGGAAATAATAAAGATCAGAGCAGAAATAAAAGTCTAAAAAAAAAAAAAAGTAGAAAAGACCAGTACCAAGAGCTGGTTCTCTAAAAAGATAAACAAGATGAGCAAATCTTTAACCAGGCTCATCAAGAAAAAAAGAGAGAGGACCCAAATAAATAAAATCAGAAATGAGAGAGAAGTAACTGACTCCACAGAAATACCAGTGACTTTAAGAATATATTATGAACGATTACATGCCAACAAATTGGATGGTCTGGAAGAAATACATAAATTCCTAGAAACATCCAATCTTCCAAAACTGAACCAACAAAATCCAGAGTCTCTGAACAGATTACAACGAGTAAAATTAAAGCAGTAACCCCAAAACTCCCAGCAAACAAAAGTCCTGGACTGGATGCCTTCACAGGTGAATTATACCACATATTTAAAGAAGAACTAACATCATTAAAATGTCCATACTACTCAAAGCAAGCCATACATTCAACGTAATTCCTATTAATATATCAATGACATATTTCACAGAACTATAACAAATATTCCAAAAATTTACATGGAACTACAAAAAACCCTAAATAGCCACAGCAATCTTGAGAAACAACAAAGTTGGAGGAATCACGTTACCTGATATCAAACTATATTACAAGGCCATAGTAATCAAAACAGCATGATACTGGCATAATAACAGATATAAAGATCAATGAAACAGAATAGAGAGCCCAGAAATAAACCCACACCTTTATGGTCAATTAATATTTGACAAAGGAGGCAAGAACATAAAATTAATATTTGACAAAGGAGGCAAGAACATACAATGGAGTAGAGACAGTCTATTCAATAAATGGTGTTGGGAAAACTGAACAAATACATGCAACAAAAACGAAATGAGACTACCATCTTATACTGGATACACAAGAATAAATTCAAAATGTGTAAGACTTAAATATAAGTTATAAAACCATAAAAATCCAAAAGAAAACACAGGCAGTAAAATCTTGGACATTTCTACTAGCAATATTTTTTCCAATGTATTATCTTGGGCAAAGGAAACAAAAGAAAAAAAAATAGGACTACATCAAACTAAAAAGTTTTTACATGGTAAAGGAAACCATCAACAAATGAAGAGACAACCCACTGAATGGGAGAACTTATTTGCCAAATGATATATGTGATAAAGGGTTAATATCCAAATTTATAAAGATTTTATAAAATTCAACACTAAAAAAACAAATAATCCAATTTAAAAACGGGCAAAGGACCCGAATAGACACTTCTCCGAAGTGGACATACTGATGGTCAATAGACACATGAAAAGATGCTCAATCTCACTAATCATCAGAGAGATGCAAATCAGAACCACAATGATATATCACATAACACCCGTCAGAATGACTACCAGCAATAAATCAACAAACAAGTGTTGGCAAGGATGTGAAGAAAAGGGAACCCTCGTACATTGTTGATGAAAATGCAGACTGGTGCAGCCACTGTGGAAAGTAGTATGGAGTGGTACCACAAAAAAATTAAAAATGGAACTGCCTTATGACCCAGAGATTCCACTTCTGGGTATATACCTAAAGAAACACGACACACTAATTCAACAGAACATATGCACCCCTATGTTCACTGCCCCATTATTTATAATAGCCAAGATCTGGCAGCAGCTCAAGTGCCCATCAGGAGATGAGTGGATAAAAAAGCTGTGGTACATTTACACAGTGGAATACTACTCAGCTATATAAATGAAGGAAATCTTACCTTTTGTGACAGCATGGATGGACCTGGAGAGTATTATACTAAGTGAGATAAGCCAGTCAGAGAGAGACAAGTATCATATGATTTCACTTATATGCGGAATCTAATGAAGAAAATAAACTAACAAACTAGAAACAGGTTCACTTTACAGAGAACAGGCTGACAACTGTCAGAATGGAGAGAGTTGGGAGGCTGGGTGAAAAAGCTGAAGGAATTGAGCAAACAAATAAAAAAACAACTCTGAGACACAATCAACAGTACAGTGATTACCAGTGGGAAAGAGGAGTGGGGGGAGGTAGAAGAGGGTAAAGGGGGGATAATGGCTATGGAAGGAGACTTGACTTGGGGTGGTGAACACACAATACAATATACAGATGATGTACTACAGATTGTACACCTGAAGCCTATACAATTTTATTAACCAATGTCATCCCAGTAGCTTCAATAAAAAAATAATACTGAAAAAACTTATAAAATACCTAAAAGAAAAAAAAGAAGTCATACCTCCCAGGAGGGATTAAAAAGGTCATTGCAAAGTTCTTCACAAAAGCTTTCCAAAGGCCATTCATTTGTCTAAATAAGAAAAACAAAATTACTACTAAGGTCTATTTTATGCTACTAATTGAAGTATTAATAAAGTGTATTTATTTGGAGGTCTAGTAATAATAGCTTTTAAATTTTTTAAATAATTAAAATTTTTATTAATGAAGTAAAGATATGAGTTTCAATAACATTTCTTTCAGTTAACAGATTATTAATTACCATCTACTAACACATTAGTTGAAAAGATTATACACAATTTCAAAGGACACTTTAGGGCATTTCATAGTACCTCTTCGATTAAGGAAGAACTGTCTGGAATATTATCAATCAAGACTTTGGAATCATTTGCAGACTGATTAATAACAACATTCGCTATTTTTCGTCTCTTTTCTTCTGGTTCTCCATCAGTGCTATCATTGCTAAAAAAGAAAAGTCACCATTTCAAACATGAATAAGGATGATGTGGACCACAGTGAACGTAAGAGAATCCATCATTTGAACAAATGTTTTGTCATATTTTGCTTATATGATTTACCTATAATGTCATGTATCAAATAACCAAAACTAACCACTTAAAATTTTGGGGGCAAAAATATCCTGCTCCTCTTATTGATGAATACAAAATAGTCAATGAATTCCTGCTTTCAAAATGGATCTCGAATCTAACAAGACTTTTTTTCTTCCTCTCTAGAACCAGCTCTTTTCCTTTTTATTTTAAACTCCCTTGGTCAAACAACCTAAATCTGGCCCAGCATAACTTTTTTAGGCTTTTGTACCCAGAAAAAAAGTAATATACTGAGTGGTATACTATAATTTTACCAGTTATTGAAAAACACAGAGACAAGACAACTGATCAGTGAAAAATGTGTTCAAAAATTTGAGCAAGTGTTATTTTATGACTGAAATACCAAAAATATTGAGGCTACCCTTGTAACAAAATATTACAAAGGAGAAGACAAGTAAAACTATTCAGAATTAATGAAAAGGAATAAATTAGCACCATTAAGGCACATAAAGCATTATTTTCTATAAATATTCCTCCCCAACTTAATATTGTAATTTGTTTGGCCAACTATTTTTTCTATAAGGTAATGAATAAAATCTGAGCCTCTCTAATCTCACTCCTTACTGTTTTTAACCTAATTCTCTCCAATCTAGCCACACTGGTCACTTTACTATCCTTGAATTTCGTAGGCATGTTTCCACTTCCAGGAATTTCCCCTTACTATTCCCTCTATGTGGAATATCTTTTCAAAATATAGTCCTCACTTCTTTCAGATCTCTACTGACAAGTCAACTCTGAATCTCTGCCTGACCAGCCCATTTAAATTTTAAACTCTCTACCCACAAAACATTTTACATTTCTTGTTTTATCCTTTTTTCTCTTATTCCTTATCATTAACATGTGACTTATCTTGTTCCTCATTTATCTTTCCCTCTAGAATGTAAGCTCTACAAAAAAACAAAAATCTTATGTTTTATTCACTACTGGATGCTAAGAACCTAGTACAGTATCTGGCATATAAAAGAGATTCAGTAAATATCTGTGGAATGAACAAATCACAAATATGAAAAATAAAGTCTAATATTTCCAATATTCCAATATTTGGGTAAAAGTGCTTATATAAATAAAAGCCAGTAGAAACAATTACTAGCTTACCATACTATTCTAATGAGCTCTTAATTTAAAAAACCCATAGCTAATAAGCAATAAAGATTCTGCACTTAAAAATAAAATAACCCCGTATAAAAATTTATACCAAGTAGATGTGTATTATTTATCCTCCTTTGTGCCTAGCTTCTACCCTTACTTTTTAGCTATATATGAATGGGAGGAACAACAAAATGTTGTCATCTGTAACAAACATTTATTTCAAAGGCTCTCATGTTTAATTCATCATTTACTCAAAACATTTCTTGAATACTACTTAAAATTCTGATATAATAGAGCTGAGTAAGGGCCCAAGAAACCTGCATTGTAACAAATCCCTCAAAAATGCTTCTGAAGAGAGTTGTTTTGAACCACCGTCGGAGAAATGGTGCTATAAGCCATGCACAGATACCACTTTTATTAACTCACTAAGAATGTGAGGAGCATGAGCCCGAGCTGTTGAGCATCGGCCTGCGAACCAAAGGGTGGCCGGTTCAATTCCCCAGTCAGGGTACAGGACTGGGTTGTGGGCCTGGTCCCCAGTAGGGGGCAAGTGAGAGGCAACCACACACTGATGTTTCTCTCCCTCCCATCCCCTGTCTAAAAATCAAATAAATAAAATTAAAAAAAAAAAAAAAGAATGTGAGGACCAGGAGTTTACCACAGAGTTCTCTCCTCCAACACAATTAGGTAAATAAGCCTGAATTATTACCTGCTATTTGGTTTAGCCCCCAGCCTAGGGAACAGCTGATGTAGTACTGTAATAGTTCTCACTTTACTAATGAAGTATTCTTTACTTCTGGCCCACAGACCATCACCCCACCCCCTCTGTCTTTACTCTTTACTACTCTCATTTCCGTCCACTCATCCCAGTCATACTGCCCTTCTATTTCGCGAATATTCCACAATTAAGGTATTTACACTGTTGCCTCTGCCTGGAATGTGTTCCCCCTGGAAAACCTTTAGCCATTATTCAGATCTCATAATTAGTTAACAAAAAATATCTGCACATGTAGAATTTTCTGGAAAGTTGTCCTAGTTCCTAGTAACAGTAAATACTCTCTGAGAGTTGAACAAGACAATCCAAATGGTCTTGTCTCAATCCACAGCTAGAGGCAATGTCAGCAAAATGTTTTTAGAGATCAAGCAGACACAGAATTAAGCTATACAGTATCACTGTTTTAAATGAATAGCAGAAAAAGATTACTACCTCTTCTCATTAGTTTCCACTGCATCCCTGGATCTCTGTTTTGCAAATAACTTGGCCATTCTTTTAGCTTTGTTCTTTTGTCTATTGCTCATTCCTGCTCGAAATTCTGAGTCAATCAATTCAGCTGCCTGGAGAGTCTAAAAGAATAAAAGAATACTGAGTTTGAACTTTAGAAGTTAAAATAAATATCAGTAGTATCACAGCCTCAGAAGAGGACTAAAGTGCATAAATTTCACTATATACAAATTGATCACACTCTTTTTTGACAGCTTCATGCTATTTTAGTGTACGGCTATACCATAATTTTATTCTCTTCTTCCTTCCTTATTCTTTCAATTCCCAACAGATGCTCATGTGTTTCTTAACTTTTCTTATGTTATAGATGTGGCACAAATGTATGATCCTAATCCACAGAGAGAGCTCTGAAGAGGTGAGATTTCAAAATAACTATAATACCAACCAAAAATTACGAGAATAAAGAATGTCAATGAAAGAAACTAGTAATTATCACCTGCTGGAAAAAACCCCCCAAAAATTATAGCCAGAAGTCACTGGTCCAGCATCCTATAGTCAACTTATCCCACAAGCTCCCTTTTTCTTAAGCACTCATTACCTACTGTTTTTGATCTCTTCTCCATACATGGCAGACATTATAAAGGTTGTGAGTCAGAAAGGCTTTGAGCCTAAGTCTAAAAATCTGTTCTGCCTTTAACTGATTAAGAGTCAAATGACGCCCTGACTGGCATTGGTTCAGTTGGTTGAGCATCATCCCACAAATGAAAGGTCACCAGTTTGAGTCCCAGTCAGGGTACATGCTTGGGCTACCAGCCTGGTCCCCAGATGGGGGCATGCGGGTGATGACCAATTGGTGTTTTTCTCGCACATCAATGTTTCGCTCTCTTCTTCTCTTCCCCCTCTCCCTCTCTTTCCTCTCTCTGTAAAGATAAATATAATCTTTTAAAAAATTCAAATGAAATTTTCCATTTCACAACCAATTAAGGTCACTGGTTTGGATGCCGAGCTACAGTCTTGATCCAGAGACCATAGGCATATAAAAAAGGCAATGCAGTGATAATGAGCCTATGGCAATTCACTGGATCTTTCAAACCATAAAATGGCTGTTGCCTATCCCATGTCCAACTATTCTGTATATAGACCATTTTCTTTATTACCACCTACTCTCTCTCTAAAATCAGTAAAACATGTCTTCAGATGAGGATCAAAATAAAAAAGCTCATCATCACACACACCCCAACCCTAAAACATATATTGTAGTTTTCAAATCTGAATGGTTAATAGAACAACTAGTATAAAGGCAAATAGACCATTCTCAACTTAAGCAAAGGGAATGAAAAGGTAAGGGTTTCATGACCATAAAGCAGGAAATCCTAACGGGGCTGGCTCAAAGAACCCTAAAACGGTATTATAGGGGCAAGAGGAAATGGTTCTGAACCTCTGAAAGGTAATATTTCAGCTGCATGTGAATTCTTCTGAGAAGAAAGCCACAGCTTTTACTGGAGCTTAAAAAGAGTCCGGGGCATAAAAACCAAAACACACGCACACACACACACTCAGAGTCATCCACTGGGAATTGAAAGAATAGAGAGAGAATACAGAGTAAAATTATAATATAGCCACCAACAAAATAGCCTGCAGCTGTAAAAAAACAAACAAACAAACAAAAAAAACCCAATGTGATCAATCTGTATATACTGATATTTAAGCTACATGAAGTGGGTAAAAGTAAACATGGATTAAAAGGACACATATACGTGTGTATACACAGAAAATTTCAGGAAGGAGACACAAATAAATCAGAAAAGGTTCCTATGGGTGGGGGGACATAGGTATCTATCAATTATTGGAAAAGATTTCTTTTACTTCACAGTATATATCCTTTTGCACTGTTTAAAGATCTTTTTTATCATGTTTGTTACTTTTTCAAATTAAAAAATGAATCACAGTTGTAAAGATTTTAGTATCATATCTGATTATGATAGCCCTTACTATCTCCCAATCTCTCATTCACTTTTTTTTCCTTTGCTAAAGAACAAAGGAAAGAGCAAGTGGTGCAATTAGGATCTGTTAGTATTAAGAGGCTCCTAAAATTCCACAGCTTCGATCTAATAGGCCAGTCTCTACAAGATAGGTTGAACTTCTATTCCTTTAAAATCTGTCACCAGAAATCCAATTTACAAAGATATTATATTAAGGAGGCACTAAGTAGCAATGAGTAGAATTAAGGGCAGCATTGTTTTGTAAAATTGCAATGGCATTGCAAAATGAAGCGAGCCCTTTGTATCATTACTTAAAATCAAACAAATAAAGGTTTTACCTACAGGTTGTTTGTTTACAAGGGCTGCTGAAGTTGGGGTATAATCCAAATCTTCATCATTGAAGAGTTCTTCAGTACTCATTCCAATGGCTTCTCCCATATTAAGGCCAAGTTTCTTCTGTAGTAGTTTTCGTTGGCGTGCTATCCTCTCTTTAGGATCCACTTCACCTTTAAACAGAAAAGAAATACATTTCCTCCAAATTAATTAAGAAGTGTTCTAATACAGGGAGATCAGGCTTGATTAAAATACAAAAATAATTTTAACTATTAAAACACCCCTCCTGACAATAAGTAAACCATACTCCTTGGCTCAGAATGTCATAAATTCTATTACCTAACCATGATTAGAAAATAGTGTATTAGCTACCAAAAAACTCAAGGAGTTTTCACTGAGATTTCCCCATTGCCCTACTGTCAATTATCAAGTATATACAAAATGAGATCCATCCTATGGGAAAAAAAAAAAATCTTATTTTATAGCTACACCTTGTACATTCTTTGAAAGATCTAACCAAGCTAAAAAAAAAAAATCTAGATTTTATTTGACAGCAAAGATCTCAACAAATACATGCTTATTCCAAATGTGGCCTTTATGTATTCTGAGATGACACAGACCTAATAGCCCAAATAACAAAGATAAAGGCATAAAAGTCGACAGATTTTAAATGTCTCAAGTACAATCTATAATACTTCAGTGAAAAACAGATCAAAGGGTATTATTTTAAAAATAAAAATTTATGCCCTGGCTGGTGTGGTTCAGCAGACTGAGCGCTGGCCTGTGTTATCACAGGGTCGCTGATTCGATTCCAAATCAGGGCACATGGCTGGACTGCAGGCCAGACCCCCAGTTGGGGTGTGCAAGAGGCGACAGATGGATGTTCCTTGCACACTGATGTTTCTCTCCTTCTCTTTCTCCCTCCCTTCTCCCTCTCTCTAAAAAATAAATAAAGCCTTAAAAATAAATAAAAATAAAAATAAAAATCTAGGCCCAGTCGGTGTGCCTCAGTTGGTTGGAGCACTGTCCCATAAACCAAAAGGCTAGGGGTTTGATTCCTGGTCAGGACACATGCCGAGGTTGTGGATTTGATCCTCGGATGGAGTACGTACGCAAGGCAACTAATGAATACGTCTCTCTCACATCCATGTTTCTCTCTCTCTCTCCACCTTCCTCTTTCTCTAAAAATCAATAAACATATTTTTTTGAGTTTTGAAAAAATTTTTAAAAATAAAAATTTGGGGCCCTTGCCGGTGTGGCTCAGTTGGTTGGAGCATCATCCCATACACCGAAAGACTGGGAGTTTGATTCCTGGTGAGGGAACATACCTAGGTTGTGGGTTCAATCCCTGGTTGGGACACATATGGGAGGCAACTTATCGATGTTTCTCACTCACATCGATGTTCCTCTCTCTCCCTCAATTTAATAAATATAATAAAGATAAAATAAGTAAAGCAAAAATTTGACCTTAAAATAGATGAGTTGCAAGAGAAGGCTCTATATAATCAGAAAAAAACTTAACATTTTAAAAACGATGATCTGCTTCTAATAACTCTTGGTGGACTAACCCTCCACACATGATAAAGGCAAAATATTAGAAAAATAACTACCTGAAGGCACTGGAAAGAGTACAAAAGTAGGCATATACTTGGGAGAATTGTCAATACCTGGAAGAAGGTATTGCACTGGGTGAGTTTCCCAGTTTTGCAACTTTTAACCTTAAGGTACGTGGGGTAGCTAAAAGCTGGATAAAAAACCCAGTCTTTCTGGTTTGAAGAACTAGAGGGAAGAGAGTCAGGGGTCTATCTAGCCACTGAAAGATAGAGAAAACCCAAAAAGGGGAGCACCAGGGAGGGTGAGAAGGACCAAATCCAGTGTAAACTCAGAATTCTGAACTATGCATGCACAGGGCAGACTGCATACAGTTCAGCTAAAGCTAAAAACTGATTTCAGATTTGAGCTGTTGCCCACTGCAAAGGAGTCTGTAATTTGAGTTTTGCCAAATTAAGTGCATGCTAAAACAAGTAAGCAAGCAAAAACCACCAAACAAAAACACTCTTTGGAAGAATGTAACAGAATTCAGCCAGCATAATACAGCAGTAGCCCTTACAATCTGAGGGATACAATCCAAAATTAACTGACATACAAAGAATACAAAGAAATGTAACCCATTCTCAAGAGAAAAGACAATTAACAGAGACCAACTGTGAGATGATCAAGATGTTGAAATTAGATGACAAGATTTTTAAACTGAGTTTAACAATGCTCAATATGAAGGAAGATAGTCACAATAATAAAAATGTAGGATACTTCAATAGAGAAACAGAACTATTAAAAAAAGAATCAAATACACAGGATCATACACTTGAAATAGTGCATTATATGATGTGCAAAATATAACAATAAAGCTTTTTTTTTTCTTTAAAGAAGTAGGTCTGGAACTGAACAATACAATATCTGAAATTTAAAAATCACTGAATGGGCTTAACAGCTAAATGGAGATAAGACAGAGTCGTAAACTTATAGATAGAGCAATACAGCATACCCAATCTAAAGAACGGGGAGAAAAAAGACTTAAAGAAGCAAACAAGACAAAAATGAAATTAAAACAATTCTACTTACAATAGCATCAGAAGCAAAATTTAAAACTTATATTAAGAAAACTAAAGACCCTAAATGTCCAAAACAATCCTGAAAAAGAACAACAAATTTGGAGACCCGTATTTCTTCATTTTAAAACTTACCACAAAGCAATAGTAACCAAGACAATAAAGTACTGGCATAAGCACAGACACCAATGGAGTAGAATTGAGAATCCAAAAATAAAAGTGTCTACAGCCAGCTGGTTTTCAACAAGGGTGCCACATAATTCAGTGGAGAAAGAATAGTTGTTTTTAACAAATGTGTTAAGACAACAGGACAGCCACATACAAAAGAATGAAGTTGGACCCATAACCCCACAACATATATAAAAATTCAGTCAAAACTAATCAAATACCTGCTAGTAAGAACTAAAGCTATAAAACTCTTTAAAGAAAATGTAGGAGTAAGTGACTTTAGATTTGGCCACACCTTCTTATATATGACATCAAAAGCTTGAGAAACAAAAGAAAAAGATAAATTGGACTCCTTTAAAATGAGTAACTTTTGTGCTTTATGAAAGTGAAAATATTACTCACAGAATGGGAGGATATGTTTATAAATCACGTGTCAAATAAAAGGTTTGTATCTAGAATGTTTATCTTACAATTCAGTAATAAAAAACAACATTCCACTTAGAAATGGGCAAAAGATCTGAATAGACAGTTTTCCAAAGAAGATACCCAAATGATCGATAAACACATGAAAAGATGTTCAATATTATTAGTTACCAGGAAAATGCAAATCAAAACTATAAGATAGCATTTCACACTCAGGACTGTGGTCAGAGTCAATTAATAACTGTTAATAACAAATGTTGTCAAGAATGTGGAGAAATCAGCACCCTTATATACTGTTGGTGGAATGTAAAACAGTAGCAGCACCTTGGGAAAATCTGGCATTTTCTCAGAATGGTGATACCATAAATGGTAAAACACAGTTAGCATATGACCCAGCAATTCCACTCTAATGTTTAAAACATGTCCACACAAAAACTTGTACCTAAATGTTTATTGTAGCATTATTCATAATAGCCAAAAGGTGGAAATAACCCAAATGTCATTAACCAAAGAATGAATAAACAAAATGTGATATCCACACAATGGAATATTATTCAGCCATAAAATGAAGTAAGATCACTTCACATTCATTAGGATGGCTATCATCAACAAAACAAAACTCCCAGAAAATAACAAGTATTGAAAAATGTGATGAAAAACCAGCTATTCTGATTTACTGCCTAGACATTTCATAGTATGACAACCCTCTTCTTACCCAGAGTCTGCACGTTTAGATAAGGGCTTGGACTAAGGATTCCCACAAGCTCCCACTTTACTTTTCCAGGGTACCTTTTCAAATAACCATTTAAAGCAACAGTCCCAAACATTTCTGGCACCAGGAAATGGTTTCATGGAAGACAATTTTTCCACTGATGCGGGGAGGGGCAAGGAGGCAGAGATCAGGCAGTAATGTGAGCATTAGGCTAGTTCACCTGGCTGCTCACACCTCTGGCTGTGCAAACCAGTTCCCAACAGTCCATGGCGTTGAGGACCCCTGATTTACAGCCATTGCTGGTATGGCTCAGTGGGTTGGGCATCATCCCGCAAAGCAAAAGGTCACTGGTTCAATTCCCACTCAGGTCATGTGCCTGGGTTGTGGGCCAGGTTCCTGCTTGGCAGCATGAGAGGCAACTGATCAATGTTTCTCTCTCTCCTTCGCCTTCCATTGCCCTCTCTCTAAAAATAAAATCTTTAAAAAGTAAATAAATAAATAAAATAACCAGTTAGAGTTGAGTCTGGGAAAAATTAGTGACCTTCCTCCCAACAACCTTATAAGCAATAGGTGGCTGCTACACTGGTCTCCATCTCCAGCTTAACTCATGACCTGGGACAGAGGAATGCCCTTTCCTCACTCTCAATGCCCTCACCCCCAGCCATTTCCAGGATCTGTAAGTCATAAAACTTGTGACTCTACTTCCTTTGTGTGACTGTATTAAAAGCATGCCTTCAATTAAAACAACCCTGAAGTTTTTACTTCCTCAAAGTGGAAGCTCAGATGCTGAGGGAGCTACCTGTGAGGGTGGCTTGTGCCTCCTCATTCAGCAGGTTATACTCTGCATAGTCTTAATTTAATACACCAGCTACAAGAATCCCAACACAGCAAAGATATGGGAAAACTGGAAACCTTGTGCATTGTTGGTAAGAATGTAAAATGGTTTAGCCACTATAGAAAACAGTATGACAGTTCCTAAAAAAGTTACAAATAGAATTAACATATGATCCAGTAGTTTACTTCTAGGTATAGACCCACAAGGTACTAAAAGCAGCAATTTGGACAGATTTTTGTATACCCACATTCATAGCAGCATTATTCACAATAACCAAAAGGTAGAAGCAATTCAAGTGTCTATTGAAGGATGAATGGATAAACAAAATGTGGTATAAACACACACTGAAATATTATTCAGCCTTAAAAAGGACAGAGATTCTGACATATACTACAATATGGATGAACCCTCAGGAAATTATATTAAGTGAAACAGGCCAGTCATAAAAGGACAAATACTGTATGATTCCATTTATATGAAGTACCTAATGTACTCAAATTCATGAAGACAAAAAAAATAGAATAGTGGTTGCCAGGGGACGGGGGAGAGGGAGAAATGGGAATTGTTAAATGGGTGTAAAATTTCAGTTTTACAAGATGAAAACAGTTCCGAAGATTGACTACATTGGCTGAATGTACTTAATACTACTAAATGATATGTACACTTAAAAACAGTTAAGATGGTAAATATCTATATTCATTAAAAAATGAATATATTCTATAACAGTAATAAAAACTATTTAGGAAAAAATGAAATAAGTACTGATATATACTACAATATAGAGTAATCTTGGAAACATTCTGCTAAGTAAAAGAAATCAGTCACTAAAGACCACATATTTATGATTCAATTTATATGAAATGTCTAGAATAGGCAAATCTATAGAGACAGAAAGTCACTGAGGGGAGGAAAAGTGAGGAAAAGAAGTAGGGGGATAAAAGGGTAGTAGCTAAAGGATACGGGGTTTGGCAATAAAAATATTCTAAAATTGCACACATCTGTGAATATATTAAAAACCAAGGACATATACTTTTAAAATGAGTGACTTGTATAAAATGTGATTATATATCAATAAAGCTATTTTTTAAAAAAATTTAAGGCTGTTCTTCCCAAAGGCAAATACACCAGGCCTAAAATCAGTCCTCTTGTTCCAGGGAAAGTCCTACTGGGAAAAATAACCCAGCATCTAAACTAATCATGAATGTGTTCTTCACATACATGGGAAGACAAACACAAATGAACAGACATGTAAAGAAAACCTAATTGTAGGGTTTTACATAAGCAGTGTTCAGCATGCTGTGACTTACCAGAATTTAAAACTGAGTTCCAGAAAATTAGGGTTTCCAATCCTGGTTACATATAAGAGTTACAAGTGGAGCTTCTTTTAAATACAATTTCCTAGAGCTCCCAGATATCTATTAAATCAGAATCTCTGGGATAAGATCTGAGCACTCTTGTTGTTTTTAAATGACAAAGGTGGCACTGACTTTTATCCCTGGATTAGGGCCAAAGATCTCTGATAAAAGTCTACAGGTAACCTAGAAAGGATAGTCAACTTACTGTTTAGAGTTAACTTTTTCAAATTGAAAAGTTTCTACCCCCTCATTAGAAAACTATGCTTTTCCGGAACTTGAGGAAATTTTTCTCTTAATTTTCTCCAAAAATAATTAAACCAAATTTTTCAACAGGAACCATATTAAATAAGAGAGAATGGCTACTTGACATTTTTTAAAGACGTACAAATTGAAGATCATTTCATTAACTAGAGAGATATGCTTTGACTAATGATTAACTAATTAGCAACAAAACAAAACAAAACACTGTTCTGTTTTGGTTTTAGTCAAAAGAACAAATTATTTACTTACAGAAATCCACTAAAAACATCAAGGTTTTTTCCACTCAAGCCATCAATCTTGGATGGCCAAAACATTTATTTTCTATCCAGATAGATTCTGTAAGTTTAAAGATAATGGGATAATTACCTACCCAGGATTCAGTTTTCATTTTTAGTTTTTGCTTTGGTCACCAGCAAGAGTGGATCCAATTATTTAAATTTTTTTTTAAATAATAAAAAGAAAACTATCATATAGTCTCTCAAATTTCCAGAATTGTGAAAACATTACCACAATCTGTAATAATCCTGGCTTTTAAAATCTATTCAACTGAGGCCCTTGGGTGACAATTTATACTTTCTATGTTACATAAAATGGCTGCTGAATTAGTAAGTACCCATTATTAATGTAAATGTAGGTTTACAGCTGAGTATGCAAAACAAAATTTATTCTTGTATTATTAATTTATTAATTACCATATTATTTTCCACATGAACTGCAAACTTACTTTTGCCCCACCCTGTATATATAGTACACACTCAGTTAAGGGAGAAAAAATATTCATGTGGTAGCTTTAGACCAAGCGTTTTTGATTATCTTCCCACTCGCAGCATCCCCAACTGCAAACTTCAGTCAATTTACATTTTGTGATGTTAGATTTTGCATGACTGATACATATCATATCAAGTGATAAATTAGTCTGAACACACGCATTTCAGACTTTATTCTATGGAACTACTACATACCTGATTTTTCATCTTGTACTTCAAATTCTGCACCAGCAGATCCCAATAGTGATGCCCCATGTTGTAACAATCTACATATATCAAATCTGTCAAAATTCAATCGATCTGTAGTAGATGAATCTTCCATAGCACTTTCTGAAGTAGGTTCTAGATGAGGTTTAAAAATATTTAATTTGATCACATAGCCAAAATGTAAAATGAAAGAACGTAGCATTACTTATGGTGGTTGGGTAAAATTTTAAGAAAAGTAAAAGGCGAAGGAAGTAGAAAAGCTACTGTGGACTTATTTATAACAGCTTTTAGTTATTTATGAATGAACTATTCAGTTGGTGGTTCCTCTTCTAAAAACCATTAGAATATTAGTGGATGTATGTATAGCTGTTGCTGACTGAAAAACCACAATGTTATTGGACAAAAATGCATCTTATGCTGAAATATGTATGTTAAATTTCATGCTGTCTCCACTTACTGGTAAATAGTTTAAAAATACCAAGGGTAACAGCATGAGTTTATTATAGTGCTAAATTGGAAAATAAACATTTTCACAGAATATATTCATAAATTAGACAAGCATCATCCCTCCCTACACTTGAGGAATATCTGGGACACAAACTATTTTATTCAATTGAACTCACTTCTTGCAATATGAAGCAAATTATAATCCCCTGGAAAATCACTAAAATTATACATCCATCTGAGGCCTAAAAATATCTACATGTTCTGTATTCCTTCCAAAAAAAGTTATGCCATTAAAAATTTTTAAATATACTGTAATTGTTCACTGGTTTGTTTAGTTGGCATCTGCATAAAATTCATCTATAAACTATAATTACCTGACTTAAAGAGAGCTGCTACAAATATTTTAAATTTTCTAGTGATGATAAGCAATCTTACTATAAATTTTAATGCCAGTGTAATTAATTTAGTAAGTTTGTAAAAAAGAATCTGAGTTCTAATATCTCCATATACCAAAATAATCAGAAATAGTATGCTGGAAAAGAAAAAGCTCTTTTCTAAAAACAAGTTATAACTTCTGGTTGTATATTGCATTTGATGAGAGAAAAGGCAAATTAACATAATTACTCAAAATAATGTGCCAACAAGCTAAAGCAAAAATCTTAGATGAACTAATACTTCTGACAAAAGCGATGTTATCAAAGTGACTTGAAAATGAAACTTAAGTTGCACCATATTAAATTTTCATTTAATTAAAATGGGTACTTTTACAGATTTTTTTAAAAGTATATACTCAGTTTTAAATATCATTACAGGCAATCAGAAAAATAATTTCCACTACAAGACACCTAAAGGACACAAAAAAAACAGATATACTCATCCAAATATCCATACATAATTGTGCTTAAATTTAGAAAATAATTACAGTATTCTTCCACCAAGAAAAAAAAGACTATTTCAAATATTTACTTTGTACTGATTTAATTTCATTTTTAGGACATAAATTCCTTCAGGGAATAATAATCTCTTATAAATCAAGTGTGCCATAGAATAATTTTTAAAAATACATATGAAAACATTTTGTTTTGTAGTTTTCTTTTAAAGCGTAGTGAAAATCACCTTATTCAATGTCAATTCTTGACAAGGCTACATTTAAAAGCATGAAAATTAAGACTTTAAACTGAAATTATTAAAATATAAAATGCATTATATAATGAATTCTACAGTTAGGATTTTACTGCAAACAGTTTTTCCACTTAAAAGCACCTTGTTTGGGCCTTGACCCGTGTGGCTCAGTTGGCTGAGCATCGTCCTACAGAGCAAAAGGTCGCTGGTTTGATTCCCAATCAAGGCACATGCCTGGGTTGCGGGCTGGTCCACGGTTGGGGCATGAGAGGTAATTGATCCATGTTTCTCTCACAATCAATGTTTCTCTCCCTCTCTTTCTCCCTTCCTTCCCATCTCTCTAAATATAAATAAATAAAATCTTTCAAGAAAAAAGCACCTTGTTTGGTTCTTGGCACTGGATTCCACTCGGGTACGTTTTTCACTATAGCTTCCACAGCTTGTCCTGCTGCTATCCGAGTATCCCAATTTGTACTCCTTAAGTATATCAACACCTTAAAAAATTATATAATAATAATAGTTATATACCAAAAAATGTTGTTTGTTCAAGGTAGCCAGAACAGAGAAATACAAATTTACATGTTATTATTCAATAATTTATAATTTAACAGCCCTCAAATTTATATAAAACATCTTGAAATTATTAAATCATTTATAAAATTCTATCATTCAAAGAGAATATCACTACACTTTAAAAAATGGGGAACTTTTAATAAAAGAATACTTAAGTGCATTTGAAAAATACCACAGCTTTTAACATGCTAAAAAGCAAAGACAGTATAATACTGGCAATAGGACAGATATATACATTAATAGACTAGAACTGGGAGTCCAGAAACAATACTGTGTCTATGGTCAACTGATTTTCAACAAGACTGCCAAGATAATTCGATGGGTAAAGAGTAGTTTCTATCAACAAATGGTGCTGGGGCAACAAAATAACGACCTCATACCATACACAAAAACAAACTGAAAATGGGCTATAAGTCTAAAAGTAAGCTAAAAAATATTAAACTCTTAAAACACAGGGGTAAATATTTGTGACACTGGGTTAGGCAAGGGATTTTTTAGATGTGACCCCAACAGCACAAGTGATGTTAAAAAAAACTGGACTTTGTCAAAATTAATAACTTTTGTACTTCAAGGATACTGCCAAGTAAGTGAAAACAGACAACCAATCCACCAACTGGAAGAACATATCTGCACATCAAATACCTGATAAGGGACTTGTATACAAAATATATAAAGAAATATTATAACTCAATAATATCCCACTTTAGAAACACAAAAAGAATATCCCACAAAAAGAATATCCCACTTTAAAAACACATGAAGGATCTGAAAAGACGTTTTTCCAAAAAAGATATACAAATGGTCAATAAACACATGAAAACATGCTTAATGTCATTAGTCACTAGGAAAGTGCAAATCAAAAGTACAATGAGATGTCACTTTACACTCACTAGTATGGATATAATCAAAGTCATTTAAATAACAAGTTCTAGCAAAGATGTGGAGAAACCTGGTCTCTCATACACTGCTGTTGGGAATGTAAAATGGTGGAGCCAGTTTGGAAAACAGTCTGGCAGTTCCTTATAAAGTGAAACATAGTTAGCAGATGATCCCACAGTTTTACTCCAGGTATACATCCAAGTGAAATAAAAACATACATCCACACGAAAACCTATACATGGATTTTCACAGCAGCATTTTCATTATAGGCTGAGAAGTGGAAACAACCCAAATGTCCATCAACTGATGAACAGATAAATAAGATATGGTATATCCATATCCATACAATGACATATTTGGCAATAAAAATAAATGAAGTAACGAGACATGCTACAATATGAAAGAACCTTGAAAATATTATTTAAGTAAAAGAAACCAGTCACGAAAGTCATACATTTATATAAAATGTTCAGAATAGGCAAATCTATAAACAGAAACTAGATTATTGGTTGCCTAGGACTGGGTATGGAAAGGGGAGTGATGAAAAGTGACTGCTGATCGGCATGAGGATTCCTTTGGGAGAGATAAAAATGTTTTAAAATTAGAATGTGGTGATGGTTGCCCATATCTGTGAGTATAACTTAAAAAATTATTGAATTGTATACTTTACATGGGTGAACTGTATTATATGTAAATATTTCAATAAAGCTGTTTAAAAAACAAAACTGAAAGGCAACAGGGAAACAGTGAAGGCAGAGAAAAGAGAATAGGAAGAAGGTGCTAAAGACAAACTTTGCCTCTTTTGTAATTATTTGATGGCAGCCAGTATGCTGGGGTCTCAGTTATAAAGACCAGAACTCACTTGAAAGGCTGGAAACCTTTTCTCAGTTCAGCACTGGTTAGTCTTGTTCATTGTTTCCAGTTTCAGTTCATTCAATCCTCCTTTTTTCCCTTGGGATGAGAAGAAATGTGTATGCTTCTCTATCCCACACCTTACACAGGAGTATAATATTGCCTAATATGCATTTTTCTCCATTCTGAGAACATGGAGCCTGTAGATGTCAAATCACTGTCTGTCTCCATCTACATATTGGATGTAGAGCAGGGAATATATCGGGAAGAGAGTCACTGGTAGTCCTTATGGTAGGAACCACATAGTATACATATCAACAAATGGCTTTGAAATCCTACTCCTAAGAATTAGGGAGGGTTCTGGCTCGTGTGGCTCAGTGGATTTAGCATCAGCCTGAGAAAGGGTCTGCAAAGGGTCACAGATTTGATTCCCTAGTCGGGACACATGCCTGGTTTATGGGCCAGGTCTCCAGTAAGGGGCACACGAGAGGCAACCACACAGTGATGTTTCTCTCCCTTTTTCTCCTTCCCTTCCCATGTCTAAAAATAGAATAAAATCTTAAAAAAAAAAAAAATCAAGGAGGGACAAATGAGAATGAAAAAAGAGGGTAAGGCCAGTGGGAAGAGAGGTATCTTGGGGCTTCCAATGTCTGGGCTATCATATTGCTCCCATATCCTATTCCCTATTCTCCTCTCTCTCAAAGTACTCTTGTTTTTACTTTGCATCCCAGAGAATTAAACACACAGAATTTGCTGCTTACTATCATGCAGACACACTTCTAAAAGCCCAGAGTTCAGTGAAAGTACCACCACTGCTTAGGGAAGGAACACAGGCTAGGGTTATGAAAACTCTGATTCACCAAAGCAGAAAGCCTCCACTTTCAAAAAGCTGATAACTAAGAATGTAATGACAACTAGCTTCTCATATATTTTAGTCACTGCCCATGAGTACTCATCCATTTGAAGACTGCCAACTATGATATAATTACTAGCTCTTAAGAACAAGTTAGACCACTAACAAACTAGATTAACAGCCTAGTTCATTCCCAAATTGGGTCAGATTCAAATTTGCACCACAGGTAAAATATTTCATGTTGTGTCAAAGCTCTTCAGCAATTCAACTTGATGCAAAAAATAAATAAATAAATATCTTCCTTGAATCTTACGACAAAATAAATTACAAAGAAACAGCAAAAATTTTTAAATATTTGGAGAAATGTTAAGATATTTAATGAAATTTGAAGACCACAAGCTGTTACTAAAATAAAACAAAACAATTTCTGCCTTTACTTTTATGTTCCTATCCATGGACAAATTTCCACAATTGTATTATACTAAAAGGAAAAAAAAAAGTTCTTACTTTAGATAAGAGATTATTTAATTCATGGGGATGAAGCTTTACCACTTCTCCAAGTTGCTGTGCAGCAGCTTTTCTTGTAACTGGAGTAGTGCCAGTATCCAGTAAGATAAAAAGACGGTCAAGCCTAAAATAACAAAAATATAACAGTTATTCTCAAACATGTTTTCTCATATGTATGAGTCAATAAATGTCCTGAACATCTTTAAACAAAGATCTATGCTAGGGTTGCAGGAGAATGTCTACTCCCAAGCAACTTGCTATGAGGGCTGAGTGAGTGGGTAAGGCAAATACACGAATAAGTAGAATATAGAGTACAATAAGATACATGTCAGAAAAGACATACTAAGTGCCTTAAGGAGTGGGAACAAAGAAAGCAAATACTATATCCCCAATTGTGTAATACTGTAAAGGCTTCATAAAACAAATGGTGTTATGAGATGGATCATAATGGTAGAATAAGATATGGGTGGAGATGAGGTGACAAACAGGAAAGGGGGAGAGCCACCTGGAAGAAGGAATAACAACACAGCACTAAGAAGGGGAAGACTATACTTCGGGAAGTGACTAAAAGTTTGATTGTAACTCAAGGTACATTTAAGAGAACAGTGGGAGATACAGCCACAGAAGTAACTAAAGCCTTTTGTGGTTGGTGGTGAACTCGGAGAGAAAGCTATAAAGGCCTTAGGCATGCTGTGAGAGTACAGGTGGTGGAATGTCTACCCTCAAGTGCGGCACACTGCCCCTCTGCCACATGCGCATCTTTCCACCTAACCATGTTGTTGCCAAGTCTCACTTCTGGTACTTTGTATCTCAACTGAAGATGAAGAAATCTCCAGGGGAAATTGCCTACTGTGGGCAGGTGTTTGAAAAATCCCCCCTAAGGGGAAGAACTTCGGCTTCTGGCTGCACTGTGATTCCTGCAGTGGCAACCACAACATGTACCAGCAGTACCAGGACCTGACATGGCAGATGACATCAACCATTGCTACTGAGACATGAGGGCTCACACCCACTCAATTCAGATCACGAAGGTGGAGGAGACCGCAGCCAACAAGTGCCCTCGGCCAACGGTCAAGCAGTTCCACAACTCCTAGATCAAGTTCCTGCTGCCCCACCACGGCCTTCATTGCCAGCACAAGCCATTCTTTATCACCAAGAGGCCCAACACCTTGTAGATGTAGGGCCTCCCAGGCCCCTGGTCTGCCCAAATAAACTCTTTGGAAAAACAAACCAACCAACCAACCAACCAAGAAGTAGCTACAGCCCTAATGTGGTGACCTTTGAATATATAGTTCAAACAGTCGTGAAGGTCTTGGGTTAAGAAAATGATGGGACTGGAGCTATGTTTTAGAAAGAGTAATCTGGCAGCAGTGTGAAGCATGAAATAAAATGGAAGGAAACTTTTAGAGAATTTAAAGCTAAAAGTGTAGACCTGAACTATAATCATGGCAAGAATACTAAAAATACATTGGGAGAAATGCTGCAGAAGTAAATCATACATGGTATAGTAAATGAAATGTTAAGGAAATAAAGAGATTCTGAGACTATGAATCTTAGAAAATGAAGGTGTTATTAAAAGAAATGGGAAGAATGAGTGAAGAAATGTTGTAAGATGACAAGTTTATTAGTGGTAGGGAGAGTATAGCAAAGAGACCAAAATGGATAGTTGGAATAGAGGTCTGAAATTCAGGAGAAAGTTGAGATGAAAGGTATACAGGTATATGAGTCATCTGTATAGAAGTGACAGATATGGCAAGTAAAAAAAACCTATGAGGAAAGAGTTTATAAAGGCACAGAACACAATGTCACAAATTCCAGAGCCATGACACCATGGTTCAAATCCCACCAATGCATAAAGTCTGGAATAAAATCATAATGCCTTATATCTGGAATAAGTGGGGGAAAACGGAAAACTGTGTTCCTTTGTTTTGGGCATACAGGAAAATCCTAAGGTTTTAAAAAGAAAGTCACAAGTAACTACCACAGCTGTCCACATATCACACAGGTCTAGCCCTCCTGTCATATTACTAATCAGGCTTAAAGAGGGAAAATGGATGCCACAAGTAAAGAAAAGAAGATGGCTTTACATATGGAATAAATATGTGCTTTAAACAAGATGGAGGGTGACAAGGGGCAAGGTTACACTGTTCCCAATCTTATACAAGGGGAGGTTTAATGAATATACCTTCAAATTTTGTCTAATGAAGAGAAGGCAAGCCAGGTCACAAAGCTAATCATGAGAATTAAGCATTAATACACTATGAAGAGATTCATATTTTACTTATGGGATTCTTCAGCTTTCATAAAGAGCTAAAAAATTATAAAACAAAGCTCTGAAAGCCTTTCACAAGATAAACCTCTAAGGGGGCAAATGAAATGGGCAGGTTTTTTTGTTTGTTTTTTTTTGTGTGTAGTATTTCAAACTAGCCAGTCATTAAGAAGTATAAAATCATTACAACTGGAAAGAAATATAACTAAAATAGGTATTTTTCTGTCAAGAAGTCTAAGGGTACTACGAAAACTTTTCAACTGCTTCAGAACAAAACACTAAGAGGCAAGGTTAACAGTTAAGGGTATGTAAGGACATCTATTAAGAAAAATACGTGAGCCCTGGTTGGGTGGCTTTGTTGGTTAGAGCGTCGTCCTGTACACCAAAAGGTTGCAGGCTCAATCCACGGTCAGAACACATACTAGGTTGTGGGTTAAATGTTTCTCACTTTCTCTCTCTCTAAAATCAATAAACATCCTTGAGTGAGGATTAAAAAATAAATAAATAATAATTTTTAAAAAGAAAAATATTTGAGGCAATTAAAGTCAGTAACAAGACAAAAAGAATACAACACAATTTTTGCTTCCAACATACTGAATGGCACACAGCGTGATTAAAAGGAAATTAATTTCTATAATGCATGTAAAATTAACTTACTTTATACATACACTGTGCATAAACACATCCCCCCTTATTCATTTAATGCTATCTAAATACTTGTCTTTATCCATTCATTCATCAGTTTTTCTACAGGATTTGGTGAACAGTGACTCAGAGAGATAATGGGACAAAAGAAAGGGGAATTTTTTTTCTGATAGTTGGTGTTCTTAAAAATTTCCAAGACTAAGGCAAACCCCAAGCCCTGTCCTCAGAACATGATTTCCCATACCCGTCCCATACATAACTCTCAGTTTTGTCCTTTATATTCATCTTTAAAACTGGTTGCAACGTTAAAGATTATAAGAACCCTCATCGAACCAACAAACATCTGCATGCTGCCATGACCACATGATTTTGAATGCCTATGCTCAATGAAAAGATATATGTGAAAAGAAAATTTAAACATCTACAAATTACTGCCTGTAAGCATCAAGACAAATATTCATTTAAATCTTCTCTACTCTGTGGCAGGCAAAATTATCCAAAATTAAGTTTGTTTTACTATACAGAATAGTCTTATGTCACATTTATGCTATAGTGGACTTATAAATTGTATGAGCTGCATGTATTCATGTATTCTTTATAACAATATGGGCTTCTCTTATATGTGTACAGTTCACACAGATCCAGCACTTCCCTATAAGAAATCGATGTAAAATGGAAAACTAGACTGGAAATGAGAAGACCTTTAAAGGTCCGATCTCTGTCACTTATAAGAGGACTTAGGGAAGCTCACTTTGTTTAATCTCTTATTTTGGAGGTAAAACTAGATCATTTAGCTGTATTTTATAGTTTCACATCATTGTAGTATTGTTTGTACTTTCTTTCCCTTATATAACATGTATCTCATATCTTTGACTTATTTGATGTCAATTTCCTTAGACCTCTGCAAAGATTTTAACTACTTTGTAATTCCTTTTCCATAGGGAATTTCTGCTTTTTGTGACCAAAAGCAAAGCTGACAACAAAATGAATACTCTGAGGAAGTGACTATAATAACCTCTTTATAAATCCATGTGTAAAAAGTTAAAAAGAAAATTGACAGTTTTCATAGTTTTCCCCAATCATTTCCACATTCCTGGAGCCCCGATTACATCATTCCTCATTCCTTAAAAAAGGAATGGACTACTTCATTGAGTATCTAGATCTCCAGGTACAAATGATTTCAGGTTCTCTCCTCACTACCTCTAAAGATTGGTCTTTACACTTACCCTCTTTCTATTTCAGATGAAAAGAGTCCCCCCACTCTTCAAGACTTAGATATTGCCCCCACTGTTTTCTTGACGCCATCCCCTTCTATCCACACTCAGTTATCTTTTCTACAATATCTCGAATCAATGTCTTATTAACCCATTCTTTTCTATCTTCAAATATTGCAGAAGTTTGTCTCTAATGAGAAAATAAATTTCTTGACCTCCATCTTCTAGAACATTTTCTTTTTACTTCCAAGTATCTTGAACCAGTGTTTAAAATCACCTCTTTCACTTCCTCACCATTCAAAATTTAATCTGTAAGAGTCAAGTTCCTAATCCTTTTCCACTACTGACATAGCACACCTGAAAGTCACCAATTAACTTATAAATCCAAATCCAACATTTTTTGTAAATCCAATTTTCTCGACTCTTCTATGACATCTGAGATCAGCAAATACTCCGTTCTTAAAATACTTTCCTTCCTAAATTTTCACATTGTATTACTCTGTTCTTCTCTGAACTTCTTTCCTTGGTTTCCTTACTCTCAATATTCTTAATATGAACATTCTTCCAGATCTGATCTTTAGCTGCTTATGTCTCTCCAGTTTCTCCCTTGGGAAGCTGTATTATTTGTTAAAACTATAACACAGTACAAATAATCCCTAATCTTTCCCTCAGGAAGCTCTGGTGCCACGCTTACAACTGCCTGGTGAGCACCCCATACTAATGTGATCTTATTGCCAGATTTATTTCCTAAAGCACACTTTGATCAAATTATTACCTTAGTCTAAACTTTTTAATGGCTCACCGTTACCTATCAGATAGCAATCAAAATTAAAAAAAGTATCTCCCAAACATGTACCTTTCGGTGTTCATAACTTTGTCTATAATGTTTCCTCCCCTTGGAATGTCCTGTCTTGGTTCAATTCTTCAAGCTAGCACCCATCGATCAAGATTTAAGTCCTTTACCCTCCTGAAACCATCTCAAACTATTACTTCCTCTTCTGAAATACTTATGAATTCTCATCTTAGATGGCCATTTTGGTATTTATTATGCTTTGTTTTGTGGTATCTCTTACACTGAGTCGTCACATCATGTCTTATGCTCATTAGGCTTCACTTACTTCAATGATCCTTTTTGTCTCCCACAACACTTTGCACAGCATTTAAATATAGTTGAGTAGCTGGTGTTTATTATAATTACAATTACAGATAAGGAAAAGTTTAAATTTCTTGGAGACAAATTTAAGCACCATTTTTAATTCCCCAAAAAGTGTGCTACATTACAATTTCTTTGCTTTCTCTGAGAACTATCCTTAATCTACAACAGATGTATTACATAAAAGCAAGTTATAAAAATAACAGAACTGATAGTAAGGTAATGTTTCAGTTAGTGAAAAGATCAGCATAGCAGAACTTCAGCATTCTAAACATCAAGGCAGTTATATCTGTTCCCAACAACAAGCGGAAAGAGACCAAGCAGTAGGCAGTGTCTTCCTTCAGTAATTGCCACCCTTCCTAAATTTTCCTTTAGTCCTGTTACCTAGTGTCATTAGAACCACAAACCTGCCCAAAGACCTTCAACCCCTCTCTAACTTAATGCTGATCTGTCTCACAGCAACACAGTTCTTCTTGCCTCTCCTTTCTGCAAAGCCTTTTATCTCAGTGCCATGTCATGTCACCTGTGCTCCTCCACAAGCCACCTGCCCTAAGGGTAGCAGATCAGCTCACTCTCATCCAGTTCCAGGCTTGTTTATTCTCACATCTTCCACCTGGGTGGTAACCAAACATGCCATCTTGAATAGAGGAATGGGGACACAAGAATTCTTACTTGGTCCTCCTGACTCAAAGGCCCTTTTAGAGTTCTCCATTCCTCTCTCCAGGACAGCAGATTCAATACCACACAAAAGGAAGAACAAAGAGATGCACAGACCAGGATCTGACAAGAAGGCAGTCTGACCTGTTAACCCAGGGTACCCAGCTATAAGGAAAGCAGGGTAAGCATCAGGGTCAGGCCACAGCTGAAGAGGCTGGTACAGTGAAATGGTGGGAGAGGAGCAAGGGCTTGAGACTAAGTATTATGTTGAAGGGCAGACAGGGTCCTTGGTCAGGGAGAGTCCTGAAGGAAGCTAGGTGGTCAGAAGAAAAAGGAAGTTAAAAGAAGGGCTGCTTGAGGCAACACATTCCTTACCCATAATACTTCTTTCAGCTAAAACTTCTGCAGAAAAGCTAGTAGAAAAAATAATGTCATTCTTCATTCTCTGAAGATAGATGGAGAAGAAAGAGGTAACAGATATCAACTGAATGTAAGGCACCAAAGACTACAGGAGAATAATTAAAATAAAACATAAAGTAATTATATTTGACAATATCTACTGCTTATGAATCTACTGATGATAAGAAATCTGGTCCATTTTCAATTTGGATTTTAATTCAGAGAGATAACTAGACAAGACATGATTCATGTTTTGTTTACCAGCTTCTGATTTCAGCAACTGCTCTAAAGACTGCCTAGAAAAAGAAAAGAGTACAGGAAATTGGCAGAGGTTATACTCACAGCTGCAATCTAACCCTTCTTCTCTTCAACTCTTTGCATTATGATACTTCATAAAGACATAAAAAGAAACTGAAAATCATCAGGGGTGGGCAAAAGTAGGTTCACAGTTGTAATGCAAATAAATAATTAATAAATAACAATACAAGAATATACTCTGTGTTTTGCATATCCACAACTCTAAACTACTTTTGCCCACCCCATATGTATTTTGAACTATGCCCCAGATTACTACTTCATCATGAATAAACAGGTGTATGTTGCATTTCCATTCCTATGCCATTTGATGAAAGAAAAAAAGATATAAAATATAACTTCCTCAATCTACTTCCAATCTCAATATTCTCAGAATAAATTTAATCTCTCTGAAAATTTGTGGAGGGTCAACCAACAGAATACATCAAAAGAATGGCTTTGTAATCTTAACTAAAAAAGGATGATCAGTCGAGTCTGCCCATTTTGCATTTTTTACATTTAGCAAAAATATATTAAAATTTAAAACAAATTATTTGAATTTTTACTTTCGTGTGTTACATAGGGAGTAAGTATCTGTTATGAACACTGTCCTAAATCCCACAGATTATCATTAGGCAAGAAAGTTATGGTCAAAAGAAAACAACTTTCAAGAAATTCCCTAGACTGGTCTTTTAAAATGCAAATCTTCTAGTTCATACTATTGGTAATTTGAGACTATGTTAATGTTATGTTCTTTAAACAAGAAAGTAGATTAACATACACAAAGAACACAAGGGCGAGGAGTGGGGTGGTCAGGCATAAATAGAGACAATTGTACTTGAACAACAGTAAAATTTTAAAAAAGGAAAAAAAAGAACACAAGGATGAATATGCTGATGTGAAACCACACCAAAGCCGGGGCATGGCCAGGTACATGCTAGATAAATTTTATTTCCCCGACTCCCACAGTAGAACAAAAACCACATGGGAATGGGGACTATGGTTTTGCTCTGTGCTGTATCTCTAGCACCTAGAACATAGCATTCTTGTTAAATGTTATAAAAAAATTACAACGAAGTTGTATTATTTCCTTCAGGACACTTTTACCTGATCTCTACCCCAATCTAACAGCCCATTGTCTTCTGCATGACTTCATCTTGAAGATAAAATCTGGGTTCTTCAGCAGAAATATCTGTGGGTTTTTTTATTTTTAAAAATTTACTTAATTTTTACATCTACAGGCCATTTCTTTTTTTTAAATATTTTATTGTTTATGGTATTATAGCTGTCCCACTTTTCCCCCTTCTTCTCCCCTCCACTCAGCCTGCACCCCCACTTTCATAATCAGTCCCCTCACCACCCTCCATGCCCAGGAACATGTGGTTTTAAAATTTCATACAAAATTATTCACTTTAAAATAGTAAATTTTGTTGTGTATTTTATCACATTAAAAAAACACCCTTTACACAAGTACTTAGAGTAATAAACCAAAGATACAGGAATGAATTTACCATAAGGACTAAAATGAAAAAGTTTCTATAATGCCTCCTCTCCCTTTTCTGGTTTTTTTGTACCTAAATTTGTTTAAGTGTGAAATATGTGATGTACAGTCATCCCTTAGTATTGAGGGAGATTGGTCCCAGGACATCGCCACTCCACCCTCCTTGGATACCAAAATCTGTGGATGCTCACGCCGGTTATATAAAATGGCATAGTATTTGCATATAACCTACATATATCCTATATACAGATGGTCCTCAAATAACATCATTTTGTTCAAGGTTGTTTCATTATAATGTTCATGCAATGATGAGATGCCACAGGAACTTAACTGCTGTTACTTATCAATTAGTGTTTGATAATGTGGTTTCATTTTAAGTTGTTTCCTGTAGAGTCTCAGGACCTATCAACAATGTTAAGTGAGGACTCGCTGTACTTTAAATCATCTCTAGATTCTTAGACCAAAGACAAAGTAAATGCTATGTAAATAGTTATTATACTGTATTGTTTAGGGAATAACGAGAGTCTGTACATGTTCATTACAGATGCAACCACTGAAGGCCTAACTACACAGCAATCAAAAACGTAACTTTTTTCCCCCCAAATATTTTTGATCCAGTTGCTTGAATCCAGATACAGAACCTGCAGATATGGACCACCCACTGTATGTAATTTACAATAATCCCTGTCAATCCTATAATGAATTGAAATTAGCAGTAAAGGAGGAATAGGCCTAGTAAACACAAGAAACATGCTGTCCTATAGATAATTAAGATCATTTTAGCATTTTCCCTGTCATTAGGAAGGATCCACTGCAACTTTCCCCACAGCAAGACTTCCTTTTATTTGGCAGAACATACCTGTTGAAACAATGTTTCTCTGGAGTATAAGTAGTGCAGTGAATTAACAAAACAGAGAGAAATTCTGTTAATATGTAGCAATTTGTTTCTTCAATTACTGGGTATGTTCTGATATTCTCCTGAATCTTTTCTGAACGCTGTATTATTTTCAAATGCAAAGGTGTAAGGTATGGCTTCTAAGTAGACAAATCATAATTACTGTCTAGACATTTTAGACATGAATCTTTATAGCTTAGATCACTGAGGAAAAATTCTCTAATTTTTTTCATACATGATCAAGGAAAAACCATGTTCATATTAGCTAGTTAATGTAAAACAACAGCCAAATGATTCAACTGTGGCATAAACTGGCAAAGATTATCAAAAACAACCTTTAAAAAAAATCTGTATTAAACCATGGAACCCAATAATGTTACAGATTCACCATCTTCTGTAATGAGCATAATACCCCATAACAATTCTAATGCTGCCTTTACTGTTGGCAGCCCAACCCCGAATAGGTAGGTGACAGACGATACTGGAAGAAAGACTCACAAAACAAAACAGCTGTATTAAAAGGTTTAACAATTATAATATCAATTATTTGCAAACACCACTGAAAGCTGTCATGCTACTAATTTGTCTTTTTGCTGAAGCTGGTTTTATAGAAGCAAGTCAAGTAGCTAGTGAATGAGCTTAGCTCATTTTCCAGCATTCACATTTAAAGGGCAACATTGTTTTTACTCCTACGTTTATTTGTATACCGTCTCTTTCATTAAGGGTCTAAGGGAATTATACATTCTTCAGTAATACTTCACTGCATTTTATGGAGAAATTCAAATGCTATAATTGTATATGTGCTGCTGAAGGGAGCACAAAATGCATAATTGTGTTTGAAGTTTTAGAGAGTCACAATGTTTGTGATGAGTTTTTTTTTGGGGGGGGGCAAGATTTAACTCACCCACACATCAAGAGTTGACCATGCATTTCATAATTTGCCATATTCTTACAATTCAAAGTAGAGCAAAACTACAGGTTTTTTTAAAACTATAAGCAGGGCCTAAAAAATTTGATCATACCAAATTCAGGGTTATAGTATAGCCAATTTGCAATTTTAAATGGCACACTATCACAGAATTGTACCAATTACAAACTTTTAAAAGTAGTTGTAATAATATTTATTATATTTTTAAGGTTATAAGCCTGGCCAATATTCAAAGTTATGGTGAAAGCTTTTCTATCAGAGAAAAAAAACTGTCGCTTAACTCAGAAGCACCTACTGAAAAACACTGGAAATATTCTACTGTACACCAATTACAGTGAATTCATGACAGGTAATAAAACAAGAAACAAAATCACTCATTTAAAAAAAAAAATGTATGAGCACATGCTAGAAGCCAGGCACTCTGCTGGGGATAGAAAGATTAGACACATTCCCTTTTCTCACAGAGTTTATGTTAATCCAAGCAGGGGAGAGAACAAAGAATCGATTACAAAATATGGTAAGATAAATATTACCATTGACAGAACACCACACTGGTGCAAACCACTCAGAGGAAGTAAAGCCAGGGAAGGCTTCCTTAACAAACTATCATACAGGCTTAGACCTAGAATATAAGGTTGGAATTACCTAGACTTTTGGGGGGTGGGGGCTAACACAAGAAAGAAGTGTTCCAAAGATAAAGATTAAGGGGTAAGAACACAAATTTGGAAAAGGGGGAAAGCAGGAGAGAGACAGAGATGCACAGACCTTGACACAAGATGAAGCTAAAAAGGTAAAGCAGGAGCCAGATCACAAAGGATCTGGTAAGGTATGTTTGTTAAGAAATTTGGACTTTATCCTATGGCAATAAGAAAAATGACTGCATTAAAATTTGTACATTAGCAAACAATATGGCTGAAGTGAAGAACAAATTAGAAGGCGATGCTACAGGAGGCAAGAAGATCAAGTGGCTGCTGTTGCAGGTGTCTTGGATTAGAGATGATGCTGTTATGAAGCAGGATTGTGGTAACTGGTATGAGGGAGGAAAAAAGAAAACCACCTGACCGAAGATTAGAAAGGTAGAACTCACATGATTGGGTTTGGTGGCCTGCTGAATTGGGGGGGTGGGGGGGGAGTGCGAATCAAATATTATTCCCAGATTTCTGAACCTGGCAATTGAGGGAATAATGGTACCGCCTTACTGTTTCCTTTCTGTTAGAAATATTTACAAGGTCCTAAAAATATTACAAAGACTCTTTTCAATTATGTGCATTGATATAAACTGAGCAAACATATTTCGGATTTAATTCTAGCAAATATGCTCTTTATTTCTTGAACTATCTTCCACCTATTCTGCATAGAATACTATTAAAAGGAGTTTGTATTTCACAAGCATACACAAACAGGAGAAAAAGAATAGTTAGTAAAGAAACATGCTTAGTTCATGGTGAAGGTCAGTTTGAAATTAAAGTTTGCTATTCAAAGTGAATCCACAAATGAAAATGGCAGGAACTGACAGTATCCCCAAAATACGAGTCTCAAAAGTGTTTTCTCTGAACCTATTATATCACTAAAATATGCAGAGGAGTATCTCCTTCATGAAATCATGACAGGCTTTAAAAAGTAGAATTTAACAGAATTTTGGCAAGGTGAATAATAAAGAATCTACAGGGGGGAAAAAAGTACTACCCTTTTTTAATCCAAAGAACAGAAGGCAGTACCTTTAAAAATTCACTCATTCATTCAGAAATTTAGCTGCTCTAAACTTCTGTAAATAGATTAGCATTGGTCAAGCAGATTAGGCTCTTTGTAAACGCTTTCATTTTTCTGTCTACAAAACTGTTTCCCACACTGTGAAAATGTACTTAGCTGTAAGAAAGGAATTTCAAGAGCAACTCATTCCCTTAAACACTTTATCACCTGATAAATAAATTTCATATAAAGTTCATGTATCAACGTGTTTATAATGTATATATTTATGTATAAGAAAATTAACAGAAGATACAACTTTCTGTATCTGCAAAAATTGAAAATACCACTGTATTCTCTCAAGACGCTATACTATGTATCATAAAGTAAGAATTTCCTCACATTGAATGGATTCAATTAACTTATGAAATAAAAATTAGATGCGCCATACTACAGGTACCTAGCAGCCCCCTTCACCCAACTCCCACGGGCCTCTCCCACAAACTATTTCATCAGTTACTAGAGAGTCTGTGAGGGATGGGTGATCCTTTCTTTCTCTTGCAAAACAGATAAACCTTGAGCACATATTGTGCTGAAGGAATGTGTTCAATTAATTATGGAAAAAAAAGAATGAAAACTATTTGTTTTCTGAACTACCATTTTTCCTTCAGTCTATGTGGTGGAAGGACCCAAGTCTCATGAAAACTTACCGCATGAACTCTAATGAACTTGCTAAATCCTTCTTGTTGCTATCAGAGGGGCTGTCTCCTACTTACACGTAAGCAGACTCACTAAAATCAAACTGCTGACCAAAAGTTTTCCCACCATTCTATCACATTGCAGGGAAGGAAGGCTTGCCTCCTACAGTTATCCAAACACGTTGGCTTTCCTACGGTTTTCCTAGACTTTCCTGTTGATTGGCAACATTGTCAGATAATTTAAGATTTGTGATAGATCTTTCACACTTTAAAGAAAATGGTACCAATACAATGCCGAAGACTACAATTCTGACGACTGAACGCTTACTGCTACACAAAAGGAAGAATTATACTGTGAAGTTAAAAAAAAGTCCCCAGGAAAGAACATATCCCTAAAGACGCAAATATAAAATTTTAACGTAATTAGAATGTCTCCTAGATAATAGTACTCTAATAGCCCCGACTTAGAGAGTTGCTACCAAGTTCCCCCGTGAAATGGAGGTTAGGGATCAGCCTTAGAGTACTAAGATAAAAGGGTCTCCTAAAACTGAAAGAGGGAAGAGAAACCAGACAAGAGAAACATGATGAAGAAGACAAAAACTAGCTCATCGTGGCCATAAGTCAATTTCACAAATACAAAAAGACATTTTGAACCATTCACGAAGAGTAACCCGAGCCCAAAGCCCCGCAGACTGAGGGGCGAACTCCGAAGTCTGTGGAAGAAGGCGCCCGAGCCCAGTGACAACGGGAAACGCTTCCTTCTAGGAGTGCGGTCCCCGAGAGGACACGGTGCTTTGCCCGGGCCGCCTTCCTGTCCGCTCGTCAGGAGCTAGACCCACCTGGAGACCGCCATGACCGGGCGCCGGCGGTTCGAGGTTCCCCGCGAGCTAGGGGCCGCGCCGCTGAGGCGCTAGTTTCCAAAGACCAGAGCGGCGCAGGCCCAGGACGCGGAGCAGAGGGGAACGGCCGGTGCGGTGCGGGGCGTCCCTGCACGGGTCCTCGGGCATCTGACCCGCCGCCTACCCAAGCTCGTCCCCTCCGCTGCCCAGGAGCAGGGGGTCTGACACAGCCGAGGCAGCAGTCCGCCGACCCGCACGACTTCAAACCCGGTGCCCCCAGCTCCGCTCTTTGCTGACGCAGGCGTCGGCACGCCGGACTGGGCGTCAGCGCGCCGGAAGTGACGTCAGCTCACCGTGAGGGGCTCCGCTTCCAGATGAAAGCAAGGAGTTTTGTACGAGCGGCTTTGGCCTGGCTGCGCGCTTTGAAAAAAACCCACCACCACAAAAAAAAAACAACAAGTCCCTCCGTGATCATCTGGAGAGGGTCGTTAGTCTTCAAACGAAACGGGAGGAAGAAATATGGGGCCCTTTATTTTCTAGAGAAGAAAAAAAAAGCCATTTAGCCAAGGTTCCGGAAGTTGAAAACTTGGGTTTCTAATTCTTTACTGCCCCATTCTCATCCCACCGGACTGCCCCTAGAGAAAGCAATTACGAAGGACCTTAGGATGCTCTAGTCGGTGATGCTGGTGGGAGGGGTAAAATTAAGAAAGATCTGCAGTGGCACTGAAGACACAGCTCACACTTTTGCCGTATTTGCCAAAAGTTCTGCATAGGTATTCACGGGAAGGTCTTTTGGCAACCATTTTGCCAAGTTTCATTTCTTGTTTATGTTGTTGGTACCATCATTTTCTCAACCAAATGTGAAAACTCCCAGGTTTGCGAGGTGGGGCGCGGGAGGGAGGGAGGATTTATCTGGCTCTTCAGTTGCTTAATTCATTAGGCTTTTAACCTTTATCCTGTCACCTAGTGCAGGCCCTTATCACCATAAACGTGATTTTAATGAAAGTAGTCAAAAGTAATATTTCTCCACCCTCTTCAGTACAACCCATCTTATGTGTCACTAACAGCTTAATCTTCAAAAAAGCACTGCTTTTATTGTTACGCCTCTGCTTGTAAAACTTGTACATGGGCTTCTCATTACCTGAGGAGGCTATGTCTCAACCTGAGTCTGTGTTTCACCTATAAAATGAGGCTAATGAGAAGTATTATAAAAGGTTATGGAAATAAAATGAGGTCATGTATCTAGACGAGCTTACAAGAGTTTTGTAAACAATAAAGTAGTATAAAAATATAAGGGGAAAGAAACTAACTTAAATACCTGCTATGTGGTAGGCATTTGGCATGCATTATTTCATATAATTTGTAGGCCAGCTTTGTAAAGTAAGTTTTAATCTTTGTTTTATAGTTGAGGAAACTAAACCTAGGAAGTTTAAGTAATTTGCCCAAGACCCAAGCTGGTAATGATATTTACTGTTCATTTATTCATCAAGTATTTATTGGCACCTATTCTGTATCAGCGTGCTAGGCACTGTTGTTCAAATATCTTCACAGTTCACAGTCTCCTCCCACCTGCATCCTCAAATTTATCTCCCACCACTGAAACTAACCAGTAAATACTATTTACTACATTGATTGAGACTACATTCATTTATTCAGCCAAAATTAAGTACCTACCACCTTGCTAAACTCTGTACTAGAAAATAAGGCTTCCAAATAAGCCAGGACAAAGTGCCCACTCTGGCTGAACTTACATTCTAAAGGAAGGAAAAGAGAAAACAGAATATATATACACACACACACACACACACACACACACATATACATAAACATATATATAAATGTTTACATGCTATGTAAAACAGAATGATGAGATGGAGGTGATTAGAGCCTCTAGACTGGGTAGTTACTGCAAAACCAAGGAGTCACTTAAGCTGAGGTCCAAATGGTGAAAGGGAGCCAGCTGTGTGAAGAGCTAGGGAGCCTTCCAGGTAGAGGATACGTGGCGTGTAAAAGCTGAAGAGAAGTCTGCTGTGTTGGGACATGAGCTGGGAGAGGTAGAAAGGGGCCATTATAAGGAATTGGGATTCTACTCCAAATGCAGTAAAAAGTCATAGGAGGGTTTTAAACGTGAATAAAATGATCTGATATACGTTTTTAAAATCTTACTCTAATATCCAAGAGGTAATTAAATACATAGTTCTAAATGACATTTAAAAGAAAGAGCTGATACTGTAGGTTTGTAAGGGATATGTAATAACCAAATACACTGATATCAGACTGAATTGTCTTTAAATTATTTCTCACCACAATTTAACAGCTGTGTGTCCAGGGGAGTTGTATAAGTTTTGTAAGCTTCAGTTGCTTCATCTGGGAAATGGGAATAATAATAGTAACTCACAGGGTTGTGGTGAGAATTAACTGAGATAATTAATATACTGCATTTAACCAAATGACTGTCACGATAAACACTAAAAGTATTATTAATTACACTGATTATTCTTTTGTTAACAACGTGACCTTAAGCAGTGACTTAACTTCTATATCTCAGTTTCCTCAGGTGTAAAATGGGGATAAAAATAGTAGTGGTCCACAACTCTTACCTGAAACCCCTGCCAGATGGTTTTCTAAATTTAGAATTCTTTTGATTTTGAAAAGCTGTCCTAAATACATACCTTGTTTATGTCACATCCCAACAGCATCAAGGGCAGGACCTTATAATCAAATAGTTCTGCAGCAAAATGTATTAATAGCCAAACTAAGAGGAATAAATAAAAGATTGCAGATAGCTACATTTCAGTTCAGGTGAAGTTTTGCTGCCAAATGAAATTTTTTAAAGTATGGTTTTTAGAGCTTTTTCAATTTCAGAATTATAAGTAATCATGTACCTCTACTTTTACACACACACACACACACGTACATATAAAGTTGTAAGGATTAAATGAGTTCATATGTGATACACTTAAAAAACACTAAATACTAAATAAATATTAACCATTTTTTTCCCACCAGAAAGGTGGCTTCAAAAATCAACTGCAGTAAAAAGAACTATTGAACAAATAAAGTTGGACACTTGGCTCCACAATTGGAGGGAAAAATCAAATTTCTACTTCATACCATATCCCAAATAAATCTCATATGGATTAAAGGCCTAAAAATGAAAAAACAGAACTCTAGAGCTATTAGGACACTATATTAAAGAATATTTTAACCTTGAGTAGGAAAGGATTTATTAATGCACAAAAAAATATTTACCATTGAGGAAAAAAATAGACAAAGCTGAACCAAGTAAACTGTAAAATTTGTATAGTCCAAAAGGAAAACATGCAAGGGCAGATGGAGGAAGAATGGCTTTCCAAGAGTCTCTTAAGAGCAGGGAAGAACTTTCCCAGAAGCTGACAGCAAACTTCACGAAGTATGCAGAATTGGGTCACACACCAATAACTAAGCCAACAATTGGCAATGGGGATGGAATTATCCTTAGGCCAACCAGGAGAAAAGAACGGATTCCACTTTCCCTGAGATAAACTCTCCTGGGAGTGTTGGAAAGAATGTTGCTTCACCTTTAGGCATCATACATCCACAAAAGAGAAGGAAAAGGGAGGGGAAGAGGCAGTGCTTGTCTCAAGAAAGCAAAAACCTTCTCATCATTTCTTAGCAGGCTTAATATCTCATTGTTCTTAGCAGAACAGTGTCATGTGGCCACTACAACTACAGAGAATTCTGGGAAAATAGTGGAATGATACAACCACTATAATTTTCTCATATGCACAAAAGAATTTTGATATGAATATAAAAGTATAAATTATCCAGTTAAATTATTTAGATGTTTACATCAAAGTTATTAGATCTACAGATATAATTGTTGTCTCATTTAAAACACAAAATAAATCTTAGATGGATTAACAGAAATTTTAAAAATAAAAACTAAATATAAAAAGTATATATATTAAATGTCATTTGTTAAATTCCAAATGAGATTTGATATGGATGCACACTAAGCCTTTCTGTAGTCAAATGAGAGAAGGGCAATTGTGAAAGGAGGGGAAAAGGAGAACAAGCCTAACGCCCTAACCACAGGCCCATACGCAGATCTATGGTTGAGATAAACACGCGGAGGAAAGCGTGCACATTCCGATCGAGGATCTTGAAATTGAATTTTTAAAGTCTACTTAGGTCTCTATACTTCTTGAAAAGTTTTTGGGTATCCTCAGGGGTATATATACTCCAGTTGAAGGACCACTGTTCTAGGGAAAAACCATTGTCCACAAGATCTCTACGAGAGTGTTCACTGCAGCACTGTTTATCATCCGGAAAACCTAGAAATGATCTACATGTCCATCAGTAGAATGATGGATAAGTTAAAGGAAATATATGATGGGATAACAACAGCAGTAGTTAAACTAAATTAGCTTGATCTATATATGCCAATATGGATGAAGCTCAAAACCACAAGTTGAGTAAAATAAACAAGATACATGCAGAACAATATTTATAATATCATACAATTTCTATACATTCTAAAAACTATATTTACAAAGAAATATTATTTGTACATTTGATTATGAATTCTATTCAACATATAGAAAAATATAGATGAAAAAATCCATGCATGTTCTCACTCCCAGGTTTAACAAATGTTAGTATTTTTCCATATTTGCTTCAATAAATTCTTAAGAAATTGAAGGTGTAATTGGGGTCTTTTATTCCTCTCTAATCCCTTTTTCCTCCTTACCTTCCCAGGAATAACTGTTATTATGAAGTTGGTGTGTATGCTTCCTGTCCATGTTACCATTTTGCTACATATATGTGTACCCATAAACAATAAAAAGTATCATTTATAAGTTTGTTTTTAATTAACATGTTTCCAAGATCTATCCTATTGTATGAAAATCCAAAATTTATGCACTGCTGTACTGATTGATATTTAGGTTTGTCCAATTTTTCATCATTGTAAACGAAGCTGCTGTGACTATACATGACATGAGCTTTTATATACATGTGTATAAACGAGCACAAAATTATTATTGCAGAAGAGGACTGAAAGAATAACATACCCCACACTTAAGATAAATGCTGATTACCCCTAGGTGGGAGACGGATAGGGGGGCAAAGTGGGATTCGAGAGGAGTATGGAAATGGAAGAGTTATGTGATTTTGTTTTCTTAAGGAAGTTTGGAAAACAAATATGACAAGATATTAATATACGTTAACTCTTAGTGGTAGGAATATAATTTTTAAATGTTATTTACTATTTTCAACATGTATTATGAAACTTTTCAAAAATATAGAAAAGTTGAAAAAAGTTATGAGTGAATACTCATATACCTATTACCTAAATTCTATAATTAATTTTTTACTATATTAGGCTTTTTTCACATATCTGCTTCTCATTTCCCTCTATTCACGTCACCCTTTTTAAATATATTTAAAAATAAGTTGCAAACCTCTTCTATTTCACCCCTACACACTTCAGCATGAATATCATTAACTTGGGTTTAATAATCATTTACAAGTTTGGTTTCTTTTATAGGTAAAATTTATGTACGGTGAAATACACAAATCTTAAGTGTAACTCAAACCTCTACCAAGATGTAGTGTATTGCCATAACACCAAAAAGTTCCTTTATATCTTTCTGGTCAGTACAAATCCCCACTCATCCCCTCGAGGCAGCCAGCCCTAGTCTGATTTTTTTCCACCATTGATTAGTTTTCTTTGTTCTCGAACTTCATATAGATGCAGTCATACAATATGGGCTCTTTTGTGTCTGGCTTCATTTGCTCAACTTTATGATTTTGAGATTAATCCACTTTGGGCATATTGCAGTGTTCATTCATATTTATTGCTGAGTAATAAAAAGATTGTACCACAATTTGTTTATTCATTTGTTGATGGATAAGTGGGTTGTTTCCACTTTGGGGTTATTATAATAAAGTGCTATGAACATTCTTGTACCTGTCTTTTTGTGATCACATGGTTTCATTTACTTAGGGTAAATACATAAGAGTAGAATGACTGCATCATAGAGTAGGTGTACATTTAACTTTATAAGAAAATCTCAGTTTTCTAAAGGGATTATACCAGTGTATACTACTACCAGCAATGTATGAGAGTTCAAGCAATCAGCCCTTTACCTTGAGCACAGTGTTAGGTAAAAAAGAAGTTGAAAAAATTATCCTTGTATATAAACTTACAGTATACAGTGGTACGTCGGTACTCAACATATGTTCTTGAAATCATGACGAATGCCAAAACAGATGAGTACTGACCAATAAAGTATTTTCTCTTGTGGGGTGGCTTAGTGACTCATACAAGTTCTAGCAAGTGTGACCAGTCCCAAGCAAGTGCTAAGTGCTGAAACATTTTTTTCTTGTGAAAATGTGACGAGTACAGCGTTTGACAAGTTCTGAAGCTGATGAATACCAAGGTATGACTGTAATTTGTGAGATTAGGCTAATACATGTGAAACAAAGAAAATTTGAATATTAAGCTGTTCAAAGCTTATTTTACATGAGGAAAGAATTATGTAGTCTTGCCCTGGCTGCATAGCTCAGTTGGCTGGAGCACTGTCCGCATACCCAGAGTTGCAGGTGTGGTCCCCAGTTAGGGCACATGCAAGAATCAACCAATAATGGATGCATGGCTGGGTGGAACAACAAATTGATATATCTCTTTCTGTCTCTCTCTCTCCCTCTCTCTTTCTCTCTCTCAAATCAATCAATAAATTTTTTACCAAAAATATGTAGTCTTAAGAAAACAAGAGGCATAAGGACTCCAGATCTTACCCAATTCACCATAGAAATTTGTTGGGTCAGTTGCTGCAGCTAACCTTCTCTAGGGAAAGAAGGAGGTGGGACATGATTTGTTCCTCGTGGTAGGATTTTTTCTTTGTAGGATTCACAGGGAAGAATTAACCATTAATCACTGAAATTTATCACAAAATTTTATTCCATTCTAAATTATTAAGTAGCTTATGGTATGAATCCAAACAGGCCTGCTGGATCAGTGATGCAAAAAAGGCTATTTTAAAAAATCAATTTTAAAATATACTTTCATGTTGTCTTACACATCTCACATTATAATATTTTTTCAAAGCATCTTCCTTTGGACTACATCAAAATTTAAAACTTTCATGCATCAAGAGACACTGTGAAGAGAATGAAAAGACAGCCTATGGAATGGGAGAAAATATTTGCGATCATACATCCGGTAAAAGGTTAATATCCAGAATACATAAAGAATTCTTACCACACAACAACAACAAAACAACCTGATTAAAAAATGGGTAAGGGACTTGAACAGACATTTGTACAAATATATACCCTTATGCACTGTTGATGGGAATGTAAAATGGGGCAGCCACCCTGGGAAAGCCAGTATGGAGGTTCCTCAAAAAGTCAGAAACACAATTACCGTATGATTCAGTAATTCCACTTCCGGGTATAAACCCAAAAGAACTGAAAGCAAGAACTCAAACAGATATTTGTATACCCATGTTCACAGCAGCATTATTCACAATAGACAAAACGTGGAAGCAACCCCAAGGGTCCACTGACAAATGAATGAATAAACAAAATGTGTACCTACATCCAATTGAATATTATTGTCTTTAAAAGGAAAGAAATTCCAACACATGCTACGACATGGATGAACCTTGAAGACATTATGTGAAGTGAAATAAACCAGTCACAAAAGAACAAATACTGTATCATTCCACTTATATAATATACCTAGAGCAGTCAAACTCATGGATATGAAAAGTAGAATAATGGTTGCCAGGAGGTGGAGGAAAGGAGGAATGTCTTATTGTTCAGTGTGTATAATTTCAGTTTTGGAAGATGAAAAATGTTCTGGGGATGGATGATGATTATGGTTGCACAACAATGTGAATGTATTTAATGCCAATGAACTGTACAGCTAAAAATGACTAAAACGGTCAATTTTATGTTATGTATATTTTACCAGAGTTTATAAAAAGTAATTTCTGGTAAGAAGTTATGCCTTTCTGACATAGCATAGCACATGCGTGTGTCCTTACTTATTTTTCTGGGAAAAATGTTTGTAACAGAAAGCATGGTCTCTGGAATATATAATTATTATTCTTCAGATAATAAACTTTTTCATTGTAATTACTGCAAAATGTCACAAGATGTCACTCTTTAGCTGAGAAACGATTCCAATTTGGTTCAGTAGCTGACAATAAAATGCCAGAGCAACTAACAAAACCCTGTAACTACTCCTCAGTGCTTTACTCATACAAGTGTGGTTTTTTAGGACACAGGTTTCCACTTTTGAAGTGTAGTAAGAAGCTACCCTTGTTTATGAAACTTATACGAATTTTTAAAAAATTTCATTGGTACTAATTGCTTTTCATTATAAATCAAAAAGTTTAACTTTTATTTATTTAAATTTAATCTTTATTGTATTTTTTCCATTACCACTTAGTCCCCCCTCCCTTTTTAAAAAAGATTTTATTTATTTTTTATTTTTAGACAGAAGGGAAGGGAGAGAGGGAGAGAAACATCAATGTGTGGTTGCCTCACATGACCCCTAGTGGGGACTTGGCCTGCAACCTAGGCATGCGCCCTGACTAGGAATAGAACCAGTAACCCTGTAGTTTGCAGGTTGGTGCTTAATCCACTGAACCACACCAGCTAGGGCCCATTTAGTCCCATTTTACCCCACACATACCTAACTTTGAAATTGACTGTAGTAATACAAAGCTGAAATGTAAAAATTATTGATCATTGGAACTCAGGTGGCACATCAAAATTACAACTAAAATATATAACAACCATCAGAAATCAAGTTAACAGAAGTCCAACAACAGTGGAATTAAAGAAATCACATCCACCCAGACTGGTAGAAGTGGGGGAGATGCAGAATGAGCTAGTCCCACATCCATGTACAGTGGATAAGAATTCAGGAGGATATCTTGGAAGTGAGAAGTTCCAGGCCCCCCAGCCTAGGGTTCCAGTGCTGGGAAGATAAGTATCCATAACTTCTGGCTGCAAAAACCAGCAGAGATTGAGTCGGTGGAAGAAACTTCTGAAGTCCCAAGCAGTTCCTCTTAAACACCCATACATGCACTTACTCAGACTCAATCCCTCTGAGCTCTAGCACCGGCGTAGCAGCTTAAAAGGCACTAGTGGCATACTGGGGAGGAACTGAAGTGTCTGGCATCAAGGTGAGAGCTGGGGGACAGCTTTCTCCCAGACAGAAAGGTAGGCAAAGGCCATTGTCCCTTTTCTGAATCCTCCCCACACAGAGCCCCAGAGTTGGCAGGTGGTGCCATATCTGAGAGCCCATCAACCTGGCTAACACTATTTGCCCCACCCTAGAGATCCCTTGAGACTCTGTCCCACCCAACTTACAGGCCCACCCCAGTGACCTTCCCATACAACTGGCTGGTCTTGGCTCATGCTTCACAACTTCCTAAATCCTCTCAAACAAGCAACAGTCAGCCTCAGTGAGCCCCTAGTCCCCATACCTCTTGCTAAGTGGCCCCAGGCACAGCACTAGCAGCAGCCAGCCAAGATACACAGCTTGGTTTTGCCTGGGAATCTCCAGGCCTAGTACCAGTAGCAGCCATCTCAAATTGCTTTACAGTTCATGCAGGGTGGCCCCAGGCAGAACACAGTTAGGGGCTGGCCTTGGCCTGCACCACCGGGGAAATCTCAGAACCTGCACACCCAGTGAACAGCTACAGGCCACGTCAAAGCATCACCACCCTGCCCCTGCACAGCTGATCCTCCACAGAGGGCGGAGGTTGGTGGTCAGTGGTCACAACCAATACTTGCAGCAGATTGGCCTGGGTAAATCCTTCCCATTGACCTGCCAACAGCAATCAAGGTTCAACTACAAGAGGAGTGAGTACCCAGCTTGGGTGATAGAGGCGGCTGTGCCACTGGGCCCTATAGGACAACTACTACATTAGGCCATGCTATCAAGACAGGGAGTCATAGCAGCTCTACCTAATATATAGAAACAAACACAGGGAGACTGCCAAAATGAACAGACAAAGAAAGATGGCCCAAATAAAACAACAGATGAAAGCTACAGAAAAAGAACTAAACAAAAGGGAGATAAGCAATTTATCAGATGCAGAGTTCAAAACACTGGTTAGAAGGAAGCTCAAGAAACTTAGTGAGGACCTCAACAGCATAACAGATATCCAGTCAGAAATAAAGGATACACTAATTGAAATAAAGAACAATTTACAGAGAAACAACAGTAGAGTGGAAAAAGTCAAGAGTCAAATCAATGATTTGGAACATAAGGAACTAAAAACAACCCTTCAGAACAAGAAGAACCCCACACACACACCCCAAAACGAGGATAGTTAAGCAACCTCTGGGACAACTTCAAGTGTTCCAACATTAGCACCACGGTTGTGCCAGAAGGAGGAGAAAGAGCAAAAAATTGGAAATCTGTTTGAAAAAAATAATCAAAGAATACATCCCTTATTTCGGGAAGGAAATAGACATGCAAGTACAGGAAGCACAGAGTCCCAAACAAGATGGATGCAAAGAGGCCCACTCCAAGACACATCATAATCAAAATGCCAAAGGTTAAAGATAAAGAGAATCTTAAAAGCACCAAGAGAAAAGCAGTTAGTGACCTACAGGGGAATTCCCATGAGACTGTCATTTTATATCTCAAAAGAAACTTTGCAGGCTAGAAGGGGTTGGCAAGAAATGTTCAAAGTCGTGAAAAGTAGGGACCTCTAGCCAAGGATGCTCTGCTCTACAAAGATATCATTTAGAATCAAAGGGCAGATAACGAGCTTCCCAGACAAGAAAAAAACCGAAGGAGTTCATCATCACCAAACCATTATTATGTGAAATGTTAAAGGGACTTATTTAAGAAGAAGAGCAAAGCTATGAACAAGGAAATGGCAGTAAATACATATCTATTAACAACTGAATCTAAAAAAACAAACTAAGCAAACAAGAACAGAGACAGACTCATGGATATGGAGAGCATTTTGACAGTTGCCAGATGGGAAGGGAGTGTGTGGGAATGGGTGAGAGGTGAGAGGATTAAGAAGTACAAATAGGTAGTTACAGAATAGCCACGGGGATGTAAAGTACAGTACAGAAAATGGAGTAGCCAAAGAACTTATATGCATGACCCATGGACATGAACAATGGTGTGGGGACTGCCAGAAGAAGTGGGAGTTACTGGTGGAGGGGGGCAAAAGGGGAAAAATTGGGACAACTGTAATAGCATCATCACTCAATGATGTGCGGCTTTTGGTAAATCACTTCATTTCTCTAAATTCACCAGAGTGGTAAAAGCTTCCTTTCTTAGGTTAATATACGCTACTGTATATAAATATGTAAATAGTTATGCTAATAAAGAAGTACATTTTTCTAATTTAAAATATTTTGATTTTTATAGTAGTAATCAAATTATAACTTCAAATACACCTTCGATGGGAGTATTTAATAGAAAATACTGTCTGCCGAAAGACATTAGGATTTCTTAACACCTTAGAGAAGTATTTTAGGAAAATAGTCACATCTGTAAAACAATTATAGTAAGAAATATAAACTCTTGAAATTAAAAAAAAATCACATTTATTACTGAGAACATTTTTTTTAAATGATGGAGTATCTTGATATATATCTTAGCTTTGCTTATATATAAACATTTCAAGATCAAGAACATGTCCAGTCTTAAGATTATAGTTTTTGAGTCGGTAATATTGTCTTGCAACTATAATCCAAGTAAATTATTTTTTGAAAAATTATTTTTGTAAGAAGTTTATAATTGACTTATAGTATCTAAAAATAATCAAAAGCCTAAATATCCATCCCTGGGTGAACTGCTGGACACGATTGTACATTAATAAACTAGAATATATTTTATTAGTAGTAACAGTTATTAGGATTCAGTTATTGGGGTAAGAAACTGTATTGGAAATGAGTGAAAATACAGAATTCAGGATGATATAAAAAAGGGTGTAAATAGTGTCTGGTTTAGAATATTGTTTTGTTTAATTTTATTTTGTTTAACTTAAAACTTAGATCTTCCATTTAACTTTTATGTTTAGATGATTAAATATGTAAAAGAAAAGAATTACTTGTTAAAATTTGCATGATTATTTTAAACATTGTAAGCTAAGTACAAGATTTATATTTCATGCCACTTGTATTGTACATCTGGGTGTGTGTGTGTGTGTGGGTGGGTGTGTGTGTTTGCGTTGCGGTGGTGGGAAATCTCCCAGTGTGAAAGAATTCTGGGAGGGGCATAGTGGGGGAGGCCCCTTCTGTCCCACTGATAATGCGTTTATTCACTGGGAATTGGCTAAAACACACTAATCTCTCCTGTAGTCATTCCTTTTACCCTAATAAGGCTCTGCCACCTCTGCTAGAACTCGGTAAGCTTCTGAGGGATAATCTGAAATTACTTGGGGGACAGTTTATTGGAGGGTGAAGAAGGGAGGGGGTATGGAAGTGGTAATTATCAGCCACTGCTTTGTTTTCGTGTTTGCACGGGATTTTAAAAACGATGATTTAGACAGTAAGCGATTTTCTCCCAGGAGAACTTTTCACTGGGGTTGCTGCTGTTGTCCACTGGAAACCAGCGCCCAGAAAGTCTGGGGAGAAGGATTCTCAGGTTCATGTGCTGGGGCCAAGGTCAGCGCCAGGCTCGGTCAGTAGCAGTCTTTGCCTCTGTCCCCAGGTCTGAGGGATGCTGCTGTCCTGGCCCTGCCACCACTGAAACACCCAGGGGTCCCGGAAGAGCCAACCTGAGCCATGAGTCTCCTGAGGCTGCGGGCGTCGCTCTCACTGCTGCTGCAACTGCTGCTGGGTGGCTGCCTCTTCGCGGCGGCCGGGAGCGACCAGGGGGCGGCAGGCAACGCCGCAGAGTCGTCCTGGGGTCCCGCAGGCGGCTCTTCGGGCCGCTTCGTCAGCCCCGAGCACCAAGCTTGCAGCTGGCAGCTCCTGCCGTTCGCCCCGGGGCCGGCGATGGGCAGCGAGCTGTCGCTGCGCTGCCAGGGCCCGGACGGGGAGCGCCACCAGTGCGCCTACCGCGGGGAGCCAGAGCGCTGCACCGCCTACGCCGCCCGCGGCTCTCACTACTGGAAGCAGGTGCTGGGCGGGCTGCGCAAGAAGCGGCGGCCCTGCCAGGACCCCGCGCCGCTCAAAGCCCGCCTGTGCGCGGGCAAGAAGGGCCACGGCGCCGAGCTGCGCCTGGTGCCCCGAGCGTCCCCACCCCCTGGCCCCATCGCGGCGGGCTTCCCCCGGGATCCCAAGCCCCGAGCCAGGAACCGGGGGCGGCCCCGGGAGCCCGCGGTCCGCCCCGCCTCAAGGGTCCCGCCTCCTCCAAGCAGGCGCTCCAGCGGGAAGCCCTCTGAGAAGAAGACTAAGGGGGGCAAGAGGAAGGCGGCCTCGGACCCAGACGGGGAGCGACTCCTGGGAACAGGCCCAGATAACGACGGGCTGGATGAGAACGCGAAGCTCACGGAAACCTACTGTGCTGAGAAGTGGCACTCCCTCTGCAACTTCTTTGTTAGTTTCTGGAATGGCTGAGGCTGCCGGCCCGGGGAGGGACGTGGGGGGTTAGGCGAAGGAGGTGCTCAGCTCGGGGAAAGAAAGCAAAGGGCACCTTAGGCCGTGAGGTGCTGAATAGAGAGTGGGGAGGAGTCCAGGTTCTAGAATGGAGGTGGGGAGGGGGTGGGGCTTGAGATGAGAGTGTTAGGGATATGGAGAATCTCTGAGGCAACAGAGAAGTTAAAATTTTTGAAGAGTATCGATACTGATTAGGCCAGAAGAAATAGTGGAAACAGAAGTAGGCGTACTTAAATGTGTAAGAGATGGATACAGAGAGAGATTGAAAAAAGTAATGGGGGAAAGTTACTAAAGTGATACGAATCTCATGTGAGAAGCTGATACAATGTGTACAGTTTAGCATATTTACATTAAAACGTAATCAAACAATTGATAACCTGAGCCTAGTTGAACTGTGTAGGGTCCTCTCACCTAATCAGCCAACGAGATTACCACCTTTTTTCCTTCTTTCTGAATTAGTATTAACTTTAGTGCTGCTTAGTGTCACAGATGACCTCTACAGGGATAGAAGCCATTCATTGGTCAAAACTGACCCTAATGAAAAGATTTTCGGGATGTCTACCCTTGAATACTTTTAGAATTGCTACTTTTAAACAGAGTGATGCCTCATGTTCGGAAACTTTCCCATTAACCTTCTAAATTCAGAAGTGAATTGCGGAAGTTGATCGCTCCAATAAGTTTAAAAACTATTTTTTATAGCTGATCATATTTTTTTAAAAACAGCTTAAATTGTAAGTATGTACCTCAGTCATTTGGATCATTATGGAAGTCATATTTGTTTCATGTAATTAATTGTTAACTTCTCATTTTAAATAAGATGTAATGAGAGACTTTGCACATGTTAGATGCTCAATAAACTGTGGATAGATTTAAAGAACTGTCAGGGCAATGGAAATTCTGACTGCATTTGATTTAGTTCTGATTACACTTTGAAGTAAGCTGCTAACCTTACTTCTTGAATTGTTGGGAAAGACAAGAAAGATGTCTGCATAAGTCAAGAGTCAAAAACTGGCAAACCTGAGTCCTATCAGTGTTCTATTTGGCCTGCATGTGGTCAGTTCACTTTCGTTTTTCCTCTCTTTCTCCCTCCCTCCCAAATGGGATTTGTTGCCAGCATTTAAAAATCGAGAATTCCACAGAAAAATCCAGATTTCTTAATTGTCTTGAAAAATCAGATCTAGTGACACTGGACCCACTTTCTCACATGGCAACAATCGGCCGACACCGAACGTCTGCTGCCCCTTTAGATTGGGCATGTTTTGGACTTGTCTACTGCTCCTGCACATCTTATCAATCGACTTCATTCATATTACGGGCCTGAACCCATGAGACATTTAAGCCACTGCCCAATATAGGTTTTTATATTTTTGCTGACCTTCTGTTCTTCTTACCTGCTCCCCTTTAAAATCATGATAAATGCAGCTATCTTAGAGATACCTAACATCTCTTGAATTTTCTCCTCTTTGACCAGCTTCTAGGAAATGTAACCAAACTACCTTTTATCAATTCTGTAGATTCTTGTATTCATACAATTGGCAAAAACATTCAGATTGCACACGGTTTAAGTCCGGGTTTATGAGGTCGCATTTGAGTAACATTGACCATTAGATAAAATTCATGTTGGCCAAGGAAAGGAAACTCAGAGTAACTGGAGACTACTCCCTAAAGACAGAGACCAATGTACACTTTCTACAAAAAGATCAGCCCAAGTTTGGGTGTCATCAGAAAAGGGTATTAGAAATGAAACGGCACTGTCTAGAATCATTGTTTTGCCTGTTCACACAAGACAACTTCCAGTTCCTTCCTGTGTGTCGTTTGACTGTTTGATGAACTTACCTCTATGGAGGACAGAAAGGCCACACTTGGTAAGACCGTACACTGAGTAGGTTGCTGCTTCTCTGCTCCTTCACTCTTTAAGAAGAGCTATACCAGGACTCTGTCTCAGGAACAAAATATGGATTAAGAGGAGCCAATTGCTTGCATTGGAAGGGAAATGGACAGATCCTACCATCAGCATTCGGGGTGACTTTGGGTAAGTCCCAGTGTCTCTGATATGTGCATTGAGGGGAGTTGGGCTTGGTTAAACCTGAGGTCCCTAAGGCACACTACTAGCATTCTAGAAACCTATACATAGGTTTCTTAATAGAGATGATAATGTGAAAATCAACAAGGGCTATATGTAGTACTACATGTTACAGCCCCAGAAAGATCATGGAGTTAGAAAAGACCTAAAGACAGACAACCAAATGACCAGGGAAATAGAGAAGATGCTATATCTGGAGCATCTAGAAAGATTTGGAAGTTTAGGCTAAGAGGAGAAACCTGTAGGTGAGAGAAGACAGGATCAAAATCTCGAAAATAATGAGGGTGTACATGGGATACATGAGAATTTTCCCCTGTAGGTGCCATTTGGAGTGAAGGGATGTTGCCCAGCACAACATTGGGGTTAACTGTCAGAGCTGGACATCAGAAGTAGCAAGGCATCTGTAGCTCAGTCTGTGGAAAATAGAGAATTTATTAAAAAACATTGGGCTGTCTTGTTTTGCTTGTACTTCCCAAGTTATTTAGCAGAGAGCTGACAGGGAAAAGTGAAATTACACCCGTGTATTCCATACTGCCTTGGCTTTTCTTAACTCATCTCGACTAGGCAAAATCTTTCCAACCTTCAAAGTCTCTCTCCTTTTTAGTTTGCCCTACACACCACCAACATATTAATCCTTCTAAAACAGTATTTTCATTCAATGACTCAGATTATGGTTTTAAATAAAGGCAGGATCAGTAACGGTGCTGTGGGAAGTGATAGAGGAGCCAAGACAAAAGGAAAATCAGTAAGAATGATCCCATCTTTATTTCAAAATTTGGTATTTCGTTCATTATGGATTGCTTTGCATTAATTTTTACTTTTAAAATATTGCATTTAAATATTTGTCTTGAATACCGAGTTTGCTGGAGCTCCCTCATACTTTGTATCCTAGGCAAGAGCCTCACCCCCCTCACCTGCCTCAAGTCCTGACCCTAGGAGGCAGCTCTGTGATGTGGACGAGCTCTGGTTTGGGAGTCAGACATGGCTAGTTTGAATATTAGTTCTGTCTGGCACTGACTCCAGGTTACTTTGAGAAAGTTGCTTAATCTTTCCATGTTTCTCTCTTCTCTTGTTAAATAACAATAATATCTAGCTTCCAGAGTTATCATGAAGAATAAATTATGTGGCATATTGGATACTACCCAATACAACTCAAAACTTGACATATAATAGGTACCCGATAATATTGCTTCTTGGCCTTTTGGCTAAGATCAAGTATAATAGATACCCAATAAATATTACCTCTCCTTCCCTTGAAGAAGAGTAAATTTTAAAATCGATTAATTTAATTAAACAATAAACAATTTTCAATGCTGTTCCAAATGTCCCGGACTCTGGTGCTAAGGAAGGGGACAGGGGGCAGGGATACCCTGACATACTACCAGGATTCAACAGGTGGAATTTAGAATTACCCCATGAGATCAGAAAACAACATCAAGAACAGCAACAATAAAAAATAATTTACTATGTGTAAAAGATTAGGAAGATGAAAGGTGACTGTAGGTCTGGCTTATCTGGGAAGCCTATCTAGCAGATGTTAGCTTGAGGTAAATGATGGTGTAACTCAAGAAATAGCTGGGCGGGGGAGATTATATAAACCTTAAATTCCTGGGCCAAGCCCTCCTCTGCCTCTAAGCCTAATTCTGGGCAACTCAAAAACATTTTTGTGCCTCAGTATGGCATAAAGAAAAAAATACTATGTCACTGAGTATTCAAGGAAACAGACGTTCTCAGATAACATTGGTGGAAGCATGGTTCAGTATTTGCTAATTCCGTGCTCACACTAACTTTATAGAACATAACTACTACAGATAATGAGAATTGACTGTATTTCTTATTTAATCCCTTTTAACCTGAGTTTAAATTTTACTGTAACTAATACAAGTTTCCAGTGCAATTTCTATTAGTTGGAAACAAATACTACATTTATTGACCCTAAATTATACACTGTATCAGTGTTCTTATAGGAAACACAGGACACATTCAGAAGGGGGAACAGAAGAGTTTAGGAAACTATTTACAACAGACTCGTAGATGGAGACAACAGACTGATAGTTGCCAGACAGGAGGAAGCTTGGGGGCTGGGTGAAAAAGGTGAATGTGGTTAAGAAGTACAAATTGATAGACGCAGAATAGTCACGAGGATGGGAAGTAGAGCATAAGGAATATAGTCAATAATATTGTAATAACGATGTATGGCACCAGGTGGTTACAGAAAATACCAGGGGGATCATTTTGTAAAGTATATGATTATCTAACCACTATGCTGTACACCTGAAACTAATACAAAATAATATTGAATATCAACTGTAATTGAAAAATAGAATTTTAAAGAGAGGTGAACAAAAAAAAACAACTATTTAAAAAAGTGCAGAGTAAGGGGACTGTACTGGGTTGAATAGTGTCCCTCAAAGATTCATGTCTTTCCCAGAACCTGTCGATATCATAATAAACAGAAATAGAGACATTAAACACCATTCTCTGTCTCCTGTCCAGATGAGGAAAGAAGCGTAGTAAGTGAAGAATATGTTAACAATCCAGCCCAACTGAGTCTTTTACAACCGAGTATATGTATGTACATGCTCACCTGATCTGCTGAGGGCTGGTCCAGAGGCCAAGCTTGTGGTGTGAAAATGACATCTGTAGTCAATTTCCTTTCTGCTCAGTTTGTCAGACTAGGGAATATTTCCCATTCTAGGGCAAAGACAAATATGGAAACTTTGAAGAGTCTCCATAGGAGAGGCACAATGACCATATCTTTGAGGAAAGGTATATCAAAGTGAGGTCTCTTAAGAATTAGATGACAAGACTTAATGGGGGAAATGCCTGTGATAAAAAGGGAGGGTGCAGAAATGGGGAGAATCCATGAGTCCTATGCAAGGGCAGTGGGAGGAAGGAAAATTGCTTAGAAAGAGACTCTGCTCTGTGCAGCTCTAAGGAAAACTTAGCCAGGCCTGTGGGGAGCCCCAACAGAGGGACTGAGGGAATCCCACATTGGACAGAGATGGCCTAGTTCTAACTCCGTTGCCGGCACAGTCATTGGCTGGAGGTGGCCCAGGAAGAACACGTTCTTGGCATGAACACTGGTGGATTCTGAAGGTACAGGTGCTGGACGCTATCAGTTAATTGTACAGCTCATGATGGGCTCTCGCTTAGAGGAAGATTTGAGCAGTGCATTCCTGTGGCTGCTACAAAAGTTTAATAAAAGGTAATGTTTCAGCTTGGTCAAGGTGTGATTTAGATCTTTTTTCTTCCACATCACAAAAATATATCATAGCTAAAAGCTACTAAGAGTTTGGTGAAGGCAGAGGTGGATTAAGGTCAGCTGAGGCCCCGGGCGCAGAAGAAAATATTTAAACATACTATCAGGTTTTACCGCCAACCGTAAACTTGTACGTAATTAAAATTGCACATATGAAACCAAACTTGGTGTCATTAGAAAAAAGTGTAAAGTTGGGGTTTTGCGGGGCCCTGCAGAAGTCGGGGCCCAGGGTGTGCACCTGGTGCACCCGCCGTTAAATCCACCTCTGGAGGAAGGAGACCAACATGCAGGGGTTCAAATCATGGACTTTCTACTAACCAGCCACATGACCTTGGACAATTGACTGCATCTCTCTGAGCTTCAGTCTTCTACGTAAAACAGGGAAGAAAATAATAGTAATTCCCCCACAGGGTTGTTGGGAGGATTCATTGAGATGCTCATGTAAAGCACAGTGCCTGGCACATTTCAAGCATGTAATAAATATATCCTTAGTGTTCCCATTTCCTTTTAGTATACCAATGACAGCATCTAGAGGGAACTTTCTGTCTTAAAGGGATCACAAAATGATCCCTTTCTGTCTTAAACTCACACAAAATGGTGACCAGCAACTCTCCACCTCAGCTAGGAACAGCATAAAAAGAAATAAGCAAGACATGTGTAGTTGTAGAAGAGAGAATAACATGCAGTGTTCGCATCCCTGATGTGGAAGCAATGGGATATGTGAGATCTCCTTCGATGAGAACTTGAAAGGAGATGAGAATGTCTCTGGTCTTGAAGGCCTGGGGACTACAGCTGTCCTTCCAACTCCATGGCTATCTTACAACTTCAAAGAAAAGCTCTCCTTACTTCCTGGCCAATGCTAACCACCACGGCAGAGCTTTGATGAATTTACCCCTGGTTTGTCCTTGCTGTGAGCTCTGGCTCACCATATTCAAACTCTTCCCTATTTCAAATTTTAAAAGCAGGCATGGAAGCAGACCAAAGCCCTCCTCTCCTTTTTAAAGCAAAAGTTGTCTTCAGCCATATTAACACTATTGAATGGTCGTCATGTACAGAAAACAAGCAGTTAGAAAAGATAGTGAAAGATGCCATTAATAGTGAATAAGGTAAAATACCTAAGAAAAAACTCAGTAAGAAACATGGAAGAGCTATATGAAGAATACAGAAATGCTTCTGAGGGCAGAAAAGAAAGACATGAAAAATAAAAACAGATGAATTTATTATTATTATTAGGTAAAAAGCATTAACATGTTAAAAATTTCAATCTATAAATAATCTGTATATTTAAACATGATTTCAACAAAACTACCAGCAGGGGTTTGGGGTCTATGAGAACTAGACAAACTTTTTCTAAAGTTCTAAAGGAAAACCAAAATGAATTTGGGGGCTGGAGGAATGCAGGGTTGTATGTTTCAGAGAGGGGAAAAAAGGATGCTTTCATTGAGGGTACAGCTTGAAATGGCTACAAAACGAATTTCCCAAAGGACTCTTGGCAGCATAGTGCAAAGCAATGAAATGACATGAGGAGACTGTTTCTAGGTAACCACAGGGCCATTCCATGAAAGCTTGGGACCAGCCCTTCAGTTGACAGTTGCCTCCTTTGAGCTGGGTGGTCATGTGATCTCGGTGGAGCTGAAGACCCTAAACCTTTGATCCATATGTTCTTTTGTTCCCGTGCACAATGATCACAATGAGAAGATTCTTCTCTGAATGGAGACAAGGGTAGGGCCCTTCTGCATTGATTTTAAGAGGTGGGGGAAGAGGTGAAGGGAAGATAGCCAGTGTGGGACCTCCAGGAGGGTGAGATGTCACAGTTTACAGTTAGTCATATATAAGTATTCCTTGGCAGTGCCCTGAGATGAAATATTTACCAGCATTTAGAGGCAGTCATTTATCTTTCTTCTTACCCCTTCCAATTATTGTCCAAAGCTCGAAAATGCTCTCAATTAAAATTTTTTAATTAAAAAAATTTTTTTAATTTTTTAAATTGTAAATTTTTTAAATTTTAAAGGCAAAGCGAAGCTAAACACACCACACAGAGGCTGAGAGCATTTTGAAAACATACCAGCAGCGCCATGCCTAGAGGAAAGGTGGTCAGGACAGTCATGTCCTTAATGCCTTAACAGCAGCAGTCTCAACCATGTGGGTGTGCAACCAGCTTCTTAGGTGGGTTCGACGGTTCCTGCAAAGCCCTGTTAAAATCCATAACATAAACCCTCAGGAGAATCCGGATGGTGAAACCACTTTGAGTAAGTGTGAATGGCTGGCACCTGCATAGTGTTATAAAGTTTTTCAGTGAGTCACCCAGAACGAAGGAGGACCTCAGTGTAGGATGACAGCAGGGATGCCAGCAAGCAAGTAGGCTGCCTGAGGAAAGCTGGGGGCAGATGGAAGGCTGGAGAGCTGCTTATTTGCAAGCAGGACAGTTAGTCTCCTCCGAGGAGCTGCAGGGTGTTGACAGGAGGGGCTGGAAGGGGCCAGTAGGGTTATTTGGCTGCAGCCTCAAGTTCCTAGCAGCCTTAAAATGTGACTACTGCTTAGTGGTAGATTTGTTCAAAATAGCAGAGGGGCCTTCTCTTTTAATAGCCATGCAATTTCATGAGCCATTAAAATAATAATAACTATTGTTTGTCTAAATGATCTTGATTTTTGAAAGTGCTTTAGAAAACAATTTAGTCATGGCTGGAATGTTGTTTTGGTAATGGAGTTTTACAAAATTCAATAACATAAAAGTGCCTTTGTTTATCATTTGATTATTTATCTCAAAGTTTGCCACTAGGTCCTAATTGAAATTCATAGACTTCCTGGTACTTGCTAAATAGGGAAAATGAGAGCTCAGCTCCAAGGGTGAGGGGGTCCCTTATGAGATCTGTGAGTCTGTGATGGTGGCCTGTTCCCAAACCTGCACCCTGAAATCGGCTGGGGAACAATTGCTGCCAATGAATATTTCAGGTTCACAACTGGTAGGGATCAAAGGCACCCTACACTGTGTCGTGTTGCTCTGATAGATTTGCAGTCAAATCCCCAGAAAATTGTACCAGAGCCCCAGGGAGGGGTGGGCTGCACTAAACTGAAGAACATATTTAAAAAAAAAAAAAAAGCCTGTCCCACTAGAGTCTCTTTGGAAATCCAAGAGAGACAGGGCAAGACATCAGGGGAGGGCACGGAAGTAGGGAATTGGTTCTCAGAGCTGAGGGAACAGGGGTGGGAGTAGGGGACTCTGAATACTCAGAGTATTCAGGCAGAGACATCACACCGAAGAACAACGCTGGTATCTTCAGGTCCTCCTCCAACATTTTCAGGGCCTGGGGCAAGAGTGCCGATGGAAGGGAGTCCATATCAAAAGTCTAAATATTAAATAGTCATAACTCAAGCTAATGATTGTATTCTATCATATTATCTTGATACCTTTAAGCAACAAATATTTAAACATATACATATGAAATCTTAATTTTTATATTAGTGGGAGTCGGTAAAATGTCAAATACAATGAAAGTTAACAATCGTGGTACATGTCTGGTGTTCTTTTGCACTGGTGAATGCCGGATGAGTAATGTGACATATAATTTGCAAGTTGTTATATATTTTTGTCTTCATTGCAGCAAAACAGTTAGTTATGGTGTTTGGAGTATAACGGCATGATTTGTACTCTATTGCCAGAAATGCAAAATTAGATAATAATTTTTGAGTCATAACAGTCCTTAGGTTTTTTTTTTAATTAATTTCAGTTTTGAGATACTTTATTCTGAGGGAGCATCTACTGGCTTTGTCAATAAATATTTTAAATTCAAAAATAAATCCTAAATTTTACTAATTACATTCAAGCACTGTATTGGAACTGCATATGATAAATTAACATTATTGCAGAAAATATTATAAATATTTTAACATATTTATAAAATATTTTAATTTCATTATATAAGTTGCTATCACTTATATTGCAGTGTTTCATCTCTTAAAGCAACATCTAGAACCAAACAATATTTCTTAAGTGCTTTCAAAGTTTCCAATTCAAACATCTCTTTAGTTGAGATTATACTTTGTTCTATAATGGCCAGATGATAGGTTTATCGAAATTATTTTATGATTATTTATGAATGAATCTTTTCCCTCAAAGTCTCTAACTTGTATGACATGAAAATAATGTTCCAGACTACAATTCTTGCTATTCCAAAACTGTATCACATTTATTTTAAAGCCTTTATTAATAAAAACTCATCAATAATAATTCCTATCATTTGTATTTGCTTTTTAATTTGAAAAAATGTTTTCTTGAATGTCCTCTTACCTACCTCATGAGATGGGATTTTATGAGTGAGGAAACAAGAGACATTCAGTGACTTCTCCAAGGACACAGAACAGAGACGGAAATTGAACCGAGGTTTTTTCCTTAACTGCCCAACTCTCCCATCATGAGGCCATAGACCTTGAACACCCTCCACCAATACCTTCATCCTTCACCCTCTATGAACCCTTGTTTCTGCTGAGTCAGAATGTCTTTCTGCCAGTCCTACATCCACAGGCTGATGGATACATCAGACCTTTGCACTTCACCAGGGGGAAAACACTCTCAGTGATTTTGTTAGACAAATGGGCCTAATCCTTTCCATCTTGGCCTGCAGACTCCATCAAAACGGTCTGGCTAACCTAAAGCTGTGTCTGATGAATCATCTCCTTATTAGTCAAATGATGGTGTTGGCCTGTATGGCCAGATCCAAAGTCAGTTCAGTATGAGGCTTATATCTTTCTACCATAAAATAAGAAAAATAAAAACAAGATAGTGAATTTTGATAGAGCTGAATGTTTTAGATTAAGGATTATTCTTTATTTTGGGATAATGTCCCTTCCAATATTTTTATAGGGGAGGTGGGAGATAGGTTTAAAATATCCTTTCTTTTATAAAATGATGAGGCTAGTGCTATAGATGGTAATTTTAAAAAATTGAATGTTCTCAGTTAGCAAAGTAACTAGGGACAGCCTATGTCATTCACCTACACGTGTATTAAATTTTAATGGTTTTTGGAATTCCAGACATAGGAAAACCACCAGTTTAGGGGATGATCTAACATTCCCTGACTCCCAGGGGTGTCACCATCAATGGTCCATGGCCTCAGTGAGACAACAGCTAGCTGATATGAGCTCTCCAAATGTCATTTAGTTAAAATGTTAGCCCTGTGGTCAATACACAGCCCTGGCACATGAGAGTCACCAATTTCTACTGAAAGACTTATGGAAAATAGTGACACAATAAAGTAACCTGATGGATGAAACACCTTCCAATTATACAGGCTCTTTATAATAGGTTGCATAAAAGGAGGGCTCTAGACATGTTAAGGTCTCAAATGTAGTAGTTAATGTTAAGAACATAACCTCTGGAGTCAGAAAACCAAGGATCAAGTCCCAGCTTCACGTCTTACAATGCCATACCCACAAGACCAATTACTTGTTCTAAGTCTCAATATCCCCACATTTAAAATGGAGGTAATAATGGTGCCAGTTCTATGAGACTGTTCTGAGGAGTGTGTGTGTGTGTGTGTGTGTGTGTGTGTGTGTGCGCTGTCTGACATATAGCAAGCACTCAGTATACATTTATTATAGATAAGCCAGGAGAGAAAGGCAGTAAAACTGTAGGAAAAGAATTCTGAGGTCCACATATGTGACAAGAATAGTGACAGGACTTGGGGGAAGTTTAAAAATATTTTTAAAGATCACTGAAGAAGAGAAAATAGAATGGTTTCATTTGGATTTGATCTGAGATACTGTAAAGTTGCATAGAAATCATGGCTCCAAAGGGAAGGTAAGCGAAAATGGAGAGACTAAGAGCCTTTATGGGACACTTGGCTCTGAAAGCAAAGGCCTAGGAAAGGGAGCTTTATTGCATTAGCCTTGGGTCAGACTCCAGGGGAGGGAAGCGCTTCCTTGGTCTGCACAGGAAAACCACGATGTGTGCTAGCGGCCGGGCAACAAAGGATTTCTGTCAAAATCTTGGTTTAAAAATGTGCAAACTAACGTTAGGGACAAGATAGATCTAGAATAAACACAGTCCCCAAATTTAAACTCTAGAAATGTGCTATGCAGGCTGAAAATAAAATCATATGACAAAATTACCATAAAAATAAATAACATAACTAGATGCAATGCAATCCATTTTTATTGGATTCTGAACTTTAAAAAAAAAAATTAGTTCAAAGGCATTTTTGGAACAACTGGAAAATTTAAGTATGGCCTATATTTTAAGTGATGTTATTTGATTAGGGTTAATTTTCTTAGATGTAGTATCAGCATTGTGGTTATGAAGGAAAAGGTCCTTATTTCTAGTTGCCATGTGTAAATTATTTCAAGGTAAAATGTCATAAGATCTACAATATACAATAATTTACGAGGAAAAAAACCTGTATTGCTAGTTGATAAAGCTAACAAGTGGTGAAGCTAGAAGGGTAGAGAAATGTTCACTTGTATTATTGCACTACACTTTTGACTATTCTGTAGATTTGAATATTTTCTAAATAAAAAGTTTTAATAAAAACTGAGTGGAAACTGATCAGGCTTCTACTTAGGAATATAACAGTTATGGAAAGGGGAAGAAAAATAGGAGAGAAGGCCTCTCAGTCACTGTTCCCACGTGCAAAGTGTGGAAGAAGAGGCTGCAGTTTTAAGAGCTTGCCTGCTGTTGGCTTCCCTCTTCTGGGCCCTGTGTCATGGCTGCTAGCAAGGGAAGCCACCTATATTTCCCTGGCTTCCCCGGGGCCCCACGATTACCTTAAAATATTTTGTAAATTATTTGAATTGCAGTGAGAATATGTTGTTCTGGGTAAAGTAATTACGGTGAGTAAATGGTGAAATTAAAAGAAAAAATTACAACACCGAAGGGGCCACACGTACATGTAGAAGAAAATGAACTTGGTGCTGAGACAGCGGGCGGTGCTTCGTGCGCCAGGCTCTGCTCTGCGCCCAGGGCGATGCTCTGCGTCTCCTGCGTGATGGTCTGTGGCCGGGTGAGGCTCCGCCGCGGGCGTTCACAGGGTTAACCGCGGACGGAGGGTCCCGCGCATCCTCTGCCCGCCCACATTTTCGCCGCTGAAAGGAGGTGGTGGCCTGATGCCAGTGGAGTGACGTCGCCCCTTCGCGTCCGACCTTCCCACTGGCCAGGCCCGCGCCCCTCCTGGACCCCCCTGCGCTCCGTAGTCACGTTATCTTGACCTCCATTCATGCGTTCAGGCATAGTTACAAAGACAGGCATTAGGAAGTCTGCGGGCGTCGCAGAAACCAGAAATGCGGGGCCCGGAACAAGGAGACAATTACCATGGTTCTGAAGGCCCCCGGTGGCCCAACCTTGTAATCTGACCCCTTCGTGATGTTACAGGGGGCCTGTGTTTGCAGATGTGTCTTTGTCTGAATTTTGAAAATAAAGCCTGGTACAGCTTCAGGAATGTGTGTGTGTGTGCGTGCTCGGCCTTTTGAAACTTACAAAACGGAGACACTGATTTGTCTTTGTCTACTTTCATAAAGTATATCTTATTAAATATAAACTTTTAAATAATAGTAAAACCAGATGTAAAGTCTATGGAAACCTAAGTGTAAATAAGTTTTTTCATATATAACTCTCCTGAACCAAGTCAAAGCATTTAACCTTGTGAAAAACGAGATTTTTAGATCTGTTATTTGAGAGCTTCCAGCTGGCAATATTTCCTACAATATTAAGATATATTAAAAAAATAAAATAGTGCAAATGCTTCATTTTTATTACATGATCAAATGACTATGAAAAAGTGTGATTAATTGGGCAAAACACAATGACATTTATTATCATCAGAGAAAGTAAATTGGCATGTACAGAATGAGCAAAATGAAATGTCCAAATAGAAAATGAATTCACTCTTTCACCTAGTACTTGGTCAATGAGGCTCTAGGTTCTGGGAACTCAAGGGTCAGTGGGACAGCTGTCCTGCCCTCAAGGATCTCCTAGGATTCCTGAAAAGGGGTGTTGAATGTAGTGGCCAGTATTATGAAAAGGTAAGTACCAGGTGCTGTAGGAGCCAAGGAGGGACACCCCACAGGGTCAGGGTCATAGCTGTGTATAGAGGTGGTGGGAAAGGGAGCCTGAGAAAAAGCTTCTTGAAGGGAGAAATACTGAACTGAAACCCAAAGAATAGAAATTAAGCCAGTGGTTCCCTAACTTTTCTGGGCATTAGATACATCTGGGGAGATTTTAAAAATCCCTAAGACCCAAGTTATACTCCAATTAAATCAGAATGTCTGGGAGTGAAAGCCTGGCCATCAGTGTTTTTTAAAAAGGTCCGAGGTAATTGCAAAGTACAGCAAAGTTTGGGGAATTAATTACTAAAGCAAAGGGAGGGAGGCTGCAATGTTTTTTGGTTTTCTGCAGAAAAGCATTTGCTGAACAGACTTGGAATAAGTGCTAGTGCTTATTCTTTTCTTCCTCCTTCTCCTGTGCATTGCCTTGACTCTAGTAAGCAGTCAGGACATGTTTATCGAAGCTGGAGTAAATGGTAATCAAACTCTAGGTGTTTAAGAACCCTAGGCCTTCCTAAAGAATGCCCTTTAACACTATCAGGTAATTCTAAAACTTAAAATAGCAGGTCCTCACCTAAAGAGAAGGTAAATTTCAGCATTTTGACAACTGGGGAAAAGTCTTCTTTTCACTCAGCTCATCCGTTGCATCTTTGTCCTGTGCTAAAATTGTCTCAGCAGAGGCAACAGTTAAAGGGCTGCTATTTCTATCTTCAGATGGCTTCCCTCTCTTTATTAAAAAAGCACAAAGCCTGCAAAAATTATGAGCTCATCAATCATGAAAGGTCCAGAACAGCCAAAGGAGGAGGCCACGTGAAAGAATATTCCTTCATGTTAGTGGAAGCAAGCTGTGTGAGCTGAAAGTTAAGGCTCTCTCTGCTCTGGTCATGAAATGGCCTCTCGCAATTTATTTCCTGTGCTAAATGGTAGTTCCAGGCCTATAGGTACTTTAAAAGAGAGAAGAGAAAGGAAACTTCTTTTAATTCAGCTGCAGCAACCTGCATTTTCATTAGACCAGAGACCATAGAGTATGAACTCCTTCTTTGGGAGGAGGGAGTGCTATCCTCTGACATTCTAAGAGAACTACCAAAGCACTCACTAAATAACATGATGTCATACCACTCCTGGAGAGCCCCAGGGCGCGAACCCCACACTGGCTCTATCTTCTTAACCTCCAGGAAGTTTTGCATCTCTGTAGGAAAGCAGGAAGGCAGATGCCAGGCATTTATTCCTGTTCCATTGGTCCTCCCCTGAAGCACTGCGTGCAACTGTGACCCCATGGGATTAACTAACGGCTGTCTTGTGACTTCGATTCAAGCCCCAAAGGTGCTCCAAATTCAGGGATTTATCAGGGGATAGGGCCAGGGATGAGTCTAGAGGGAGAACATTCTTTTCATTAGTTCCATACTTAATGCAATAAGTAGTCTGAGCCTCTGAAACCAACCAATTGGTATGAAGCCCTAAAAAGCGGAAACTGACCTAAAATGAAGCCATTCACTAGCAAAGCCTGCTGACAAGGGAGGAGAGTGTTTATTAAGAAAATATATGTGGATTTTGAAGCAAGCTCCCCAAAAGTAGCTAGGAGCTGTTGCTGAGCAGTGGAAATAAATCAGGCTCTTCCAAATACCTTTTCTTCATGAGCACAATGAGGTAACGCCTCCTTGCATTTATATGCAAGTATTTGCCAAGTATTTTCACAGACATTACCTCATCTGAGCCTCAGGGTCACCCCGTCGGGTTGGCAGGGCACGCATGATCTTTCCCCTCATTTAATACTGTGAGAAACTGAGGCTCAGAGCAAGTAAGTGTCTTAAGAGAAAGAGCTGCCCCTAAATCCATATCTGACTGTAAAGTGCCCTTTCTACTCACTGGTATTTCTTCAGATCTGGGCTTAGCATTAGCTCTGTTGGAAACACCCAGAGTACTGGTAAAAAATAGATTTCTGGACCCCACTCTGATGTTTTGAAAGTGACCCTCTGGGCCAGCACTTGGAAGACTATTTTTAACCTGCAGATTGCCCAGATGATTCTCATAAGAATCACATTTAGTAACTACCATGCAACTCACCTAGACAAGACCCATGAGTGTTTGATTTTCATTCATGGTTCTCGTGAGCTCTTGGATCTAGCATTTTCTTAGTGTTGTACCAATTAGCCCTGTATACTGCTGAAGAGATCAGATGTCTACTTACTACCTTCTTCCCCTAACATCCTCTCTGTAGTTCCTCAGGGACACCTGGAATGTCCAGTCTATAAAGCAGTTCTTTGTGTTCAAGTGATACGGTGGTCCCGCTCACAGACATCATCTGAAGGAGCTGGTTAGATGCTCTGCTGTCAACTTAGGACACCAACTGCCCTGAGAAGGTGAATGAGGATCCTGGCATGAGCAGAGGAGAAGAAGGTAGGCACTGCTCGGGAGACCCCTGGACTAGAACGCCCCCTTGTTCTAGTCCTGCTTATATTAGTTGGGTGGCCATGAGTAAGTTGGCCAACCTTTCTTGCCTTACTACCCTCTTCTGAAATCCAAGGGGGTATGGCAGACCCAAATCCTTATTTCTAATAAAATTTTATGCTGAACACCGATGTGTAAAACAGGTGAAGGCTCAGTGGGGTAGGATACCTGCAAGACCTGATATGACAGCTTACAGGTTTTAGCAAGTTAGAGAGTGTGAGCCTTCTGAGATGATTTACCTTCTTGAATCATCTTTCTTCCCCTACATCACGGTTCACTGAGATGGAAATGCAAATTAAACAAACCCCCAAATTACACATATCTTGAAAACAGATGTACCATCTAAGAGTTGTTCCAACTCTATGGAAATCTCAGACTCGAGCTAAATCATTTTCTAGCTGGATAAGAAAAGAAATTTAAAAGAACGATTACAACTGTACCACACTGGGGTATACTTAGAAAATTCCCCTTTAGATCAAGGCAACATATACTGACATGGAGGTATCTTGAATAGGTTGTGGAGGAAAAAAAGCAAGGTGTCAGGTGTGCTACTATTTGTGTGTGTTTTAAAAATGTTTTATTTATTTATTTTTAGAGAGAGGAAGGGAAGGAGAAAGAGAAGGAGAGAAACATCAATGTGTGGTTGCCTCTCACACATCCCCTGCTAGGTACCTGGACCACAACCCAGGCATGTGCCCTGACTGAGAATTGAAGGGGCGACCCTTTGGTTCGCAGGTTGGTGCTCAATCCACTGAACCACACCAGCCAGGGCCTACTTGTGGTTTTTTAAAACAAAGGGAGAACAATAAGAGAAAGTAGAAACACAAATATATGATTATGCACAGAATCTCTGGGGGAAGAACAGAGGAAACTGATGATGCTGATTAATTCTGTGAAGGGAACTGAGTGATAGGGGATGGTGTGGGAGGGAGGCTTGCTTTTCCTTCTATGCCCTTTTATACCTTTCGATTTTCACTACGTGCATTTTACATTTTTAAACTGCGTTTTGGTTTTCCCCACCACTCCCTTTGACGTTTTGACCAGCAATTCCACTTCTGGGAATCGATCCAACAGACACGCTCACACATTCAAAACATGACATGACCGTGTAGTTGTTCACTGAAGCATTTTTTTTGGTAATGACAAATATTTGAAATACTGTCAATGTCCGTCAATAAGAAACTGGTAAAATAGATTGTGGCATATCCACAAAATGGAATGCCATGAACCTGTAAAGAAGCTGAGTGTGCTTTCGATATGCTAATATGGAGAAATCCACATTGTTGAATGAAAATAGGAAGATGCAGAGCAGTGTGTACAATAAGAATTTAAAAGGGGGTGGCTAAAAGATATACATGCATATATACATTCCTATTTGCTTGTGTATGCATTAAAAGCTTTGGTAGGGTACACTAGAATCAAATAATAGCATTTCTCTAATGCGGGAGAATTGGGCAACCGGGGAATGGGATAGAAGAGAGACTTTACGGAACAACGTTTTGTATGCTAATATTGTTGAGCCATGCCAGTATAATACCTATTCAAAAATTAAATAATATTTTAAAACAAACAATATACAAAAATTGCACTTTGGCTTCTCCTTCCTTTACACCAAACACTGTCGTTATGGTTTTGCTTCAGGGCCAGAAAAACCCAAAACGATGCACTCTTTTAAAGAAGCCAGCTCTTGGGCCTCCCTTCATTCTTTCAAACAGTGACTTGCAGAAAATGCAAAGCCGCATCTCTTCCCTCTGGCTTCCTAGTCTTTGGAACTATTCTGTGCCAGCTTTTTATGGGCCCTTTCCTCTATCCCCACCACTCCAACCCTATTCTCATCAGTCTTCCCTGGGCTTCCCCTCTGAACCCTGCTGTAGCCACCAGAGCTCTGATTTACAGCACAACTTCATGCTTGGAATTATAGGAATGCAGAAGCACGGTTATGAACACGGGTGACTCAACAGCTCCCTAGGCCTGGCCAACTCTGTCTCTACTGCAAACCCTTCGCTGGCCTCCTATCTCACTTTCCTCATACAATTGAAATCTCAGGGTCTTTTAAGAAATAAATTATTGACGCCCTGGCTAGGTAGGTCAGTTGGCGAGAGTGTGGTCCCGATATGCCAAGGTTGCAGGTTTGATCTCCAGCCAGGGCACACACAAGAATCAATTGATAAATGCATGGATGGGTGGAACAACAAATTGATGTTTTGCACTCTAAAAATCAATAAATAAAAATTAAAAAAAGAAAGAAATCGTTGTGGTTCACACTGAATCAGTCTTTTCACACGCAAGGCTATCTGAGCCTGCCTCCAACCCTTGCTAAAATCCCCACATACCCTGGCCACCCATTATATGCTTATCTTCAGTTACTTCTAAACTTGGCTCAAACCAGTTCTAAGAGCTTCTAGTGCCCGTCATCCCTCCCCTGCCACCCAAAGCCAGCGATGGGTCCAAACAGGGTACCGCTCAGGCCTGAATCAATGAACTCCAAGGGTATCATTGCATTCGCTTAATACAGATGTCCCTGGCATCGGGCTGGCTGCTGGGAAGACAGTCATGAGCAAGACCGGTGTGGACCCTGCCTGCGTGGAGCCAGCTACCCAGTTGGGAAGGCAATTTAACAAGGGATCAAATGCTGAGAGCTTTAACAAGACTCTCAACTCTGGCTGGGTATTAGAATTTTCTGGGATCTTTTAAGAAATACTGATACATACTCTTAAGTCCACTCTTGACCAACTGAATAATAATTTCAGGGATCCTTTGGTTCCCAGTTCGGTGCTCAATCCACTGAGCCACACCAGCCAGGGCTAAATTTATTTTTTAGAGAGAGGGGAAGGGAGGTAGAATGAGAGGGAGAGAAACATCAGTGTGCAAGAGAAACATCAATTGGTTGCCTCTTGCATACCCTGAATGTGGAACTTGGACCACAGCTCAGGCATGTACCCGGACTGAGAATTGAACCGGCAACATTGTGGTTCACAGGTGGGCTCTCAATCCACTGAGCCCCATCAGCCAGGTCTCACCCCATTTGTTTACATGTTCTCTCTCTGTAACAATCACGTGGGGCTAACAGCCTCCTGGGGCCCATGGCAGACTGCGTGGGCTCCAAAGGACAAGGCTTTAATGTGGCACAGAATCTGTGGACATTGGTCCTATTTCTTGCCCTGATTATCTGGCAGGATAGACAGAGATAGGACACTGGGAACCCAGACAGGGTACTCTTTTGACTTTGCACCTGGCACCATAATCTTCCGTATGTGGATCTCCTGGAATGCTTTCCTTGCAACAATGCAAGAACCCCACTTTCACCGGCAACATCAGTTCCACTTTCTATATAATTAATTTATTTTCATTGATTTGAAATACCATCCCATTTTTTAATTGTTTTGATTTTTTTTGCTGTTTCTTCTTATAATAACTTCATATTTTTCAATAAATTATTATAGCTTTATGTTTAGTATCAGGTAGTGCAAATTCAGGGGAGAGCCTAAATCCCGCACGCTTGCTCATGCTCATTGTCCCCAGAAGCAAAACTCGTGGTACTTTTGGCAACTGTGGAGAATATATATATTCTTCTAGTTGGGCTAATAAGCAAATTAACAGAGACAGATTAACAGGAGAAAATCAGATTTTAGTTACATGTGCATGGGAATTCACATCAACGTGACAATTCCTAAGACTGTGAGGCAGCATTAGGTATATATGATATTATGGGCAAAGGAAACAAGAGGGAATGGAGTATTAGATTTCAGAGGTGAGAATGGACTGTTCACAGGTGGTTGAGGGAGAGAAGAACACACATGGTAGGCAAATTCTTGCTGTGCAAACTCAGTGGGACACAGGGTATCTACTGAACATGTTTGGAGTCTCCTTAAAATGCTTCAGGTGATTCTGCCAAGGTTCCCTTATGACAGCAAGTTTTTCTATCTGAATCTCTTTATGAAAAAGAAATAAAAAAGTCTTATTGAGTTTGTTGAGCTTTAATTGATTTCAGTTTGAAATACTGTGATCTGCATGGTAGGGTGGCACATTCTGAGGACACCTGCTCCCAACGCCGACACAACTTAAGTCAGGACACTTTATTCCGTGTGATAGGACACAATGCAGTCATTAAAAATAAACTTTTCCAAAAAGAGATATTTAGTAAATGTGAAAATGCTTTGGATATAATATTAAAAAAAAGGATTCAGGTTGCCCAACATGATCTGACTCTGTTAAAATGAAATGAACAAATTACCTGTCTGTCTTCATAGAAAACAGATTGTAAATAATTACATCAAGATGTTAATGGTAAGCTATTTCTACAATGGGTGATTTCTACTTTGTTGTACTTTCTAGCCTTTTCCAAATTTCCTACAATGTATGTGCCGTACTGTTACAATGAATAATTAGTGATATTACTTAAATGGATGTTTTAAGGCCCACCCCTAGCACTTGTCAGGGCCCTTGGAGGAGTTAATCCCACCCAGAGAAAAGACAGTCTGTCTTTCTCTCTTTGGGGGGGAGGGTCACAGTTACCAGTTCAGTTCAGTCGTTTTGATCGGGAGATGCTATTAGAAGATGTTAAACGCCAAATAACATCATCTGGAAACTCACGGCGACCCTTTGAGCTGTCAGCTGGGAGCAGGGTGTGTGGTGTCTCCTCCCACTTGCCCTCTCCAAACCCCACCAGGAAGGGCTGGGAAGACACAAAGATGGTGTGCTACATCAGGGAGGTATGCAAATACCAGTGTGTCTCTGACCCTCTAATCCTATCAGGAATGCTTGGGGTGTTAATTTGACCATCTTTCACAGCTCGTAAATCTACTGGGGGGGGGGGGCAAAGCTGAGCTGCCAGACACCATCAAGCAAACTGCGTTTGGGCTGGCAGTTTGAGTAAAGCAGCAGGGATCATGCATCAGTAAAGTCCAATAAAGAGCTTTGTATGTGGGGGACTGGAAAGCAACTTCTCACATTTGGATACAATAGAACAAAACAGTGGGAAACGTGAATGTCTGGTTATCTGGACTGGTGGTCTCTGCTATGGCCCGCCTGCCCACTGAGCCATGGGTCCTCATTCATTCACAATTCTTCGCATGCAGATGAATCTATCTTGCTCCCAAACAATTGCCTGCATTGACTCCTGTCAGATTAGTTTATTTAATCCCTGCCTGTAAATACAAATTGACTGTATTCGCTTCCACAATCTGCTAGCTCTTTTATATTAAAATCTTTTAAACTTCAGCCGGGTCATTTCTACCTGGATTCATTCTTCCTTTATTTATTCAGTGGTCCGAACAGAAATATTTTCCTCTTTCTGGGACAGAACACTCCCTCCAAAGAGTTCCCACTATTCCCTCTTGACAAATCTGTTATGGTTGTAACTGTCAACAGCAATCAGTTTTAACTTCTGGATTATAGCTTCATATATAACCCATCTGATCCTCCACTGGTCAGTTTTAAATTCAGCTGTTTAGAGATTCTAAGTAAAAACATTCTTTCCAGCATCTGTTTCAAGAGGGAAGGCACTGAGGTAGGTTTACCTTCCTCTTCAGTCCAAGCCTCTTCTAAGGCATGTCGGAGCAGTTTCCTGCCCTCAGAGACATAAAGCTCCCGGACCAGACATGCAGGCTGACTCAGGTGGTGGGGCGCTGGCTCCGGGAGAGACATACAGTTGTTACTCCGCATGACCCGAGACTGTGAGTACCAGAAAAGTAACATACCCATTTGGATCTCCGTGTGGGACATGCAACAAATGACATTCCCACAGAGCCTGGAGGAGAAACTGTCTCTTTCAGGGCTGATGGACTTCTCCCAAGAGCACAGCAGACTAGGAGGGCTGAGGAACATAGGGGAAAGGGAGTCCAAAGACTTTATCCAGCCTTGGCTTTGGCCAAGTTTAACTCTTCAGCTCTAGCTCCCTTATCTGAAGAGAGTCCGCATGGGATTATCTAGTTCATGGTGTAGGAATTTAATACATGGTAGTTGAGGTTATTGATATAACTGATAGTGAATTTCATAACTGTGATTATTGATATCACTACTAATGGTGAATTTAAAAAATGGTAACTATGATTGGTATTATGTTCTTGTTAGGAGTGAATTGGATACATGATAACTATGATTATTGACATTATCGTTATTGTCGGTAGCGGATTTGATAAATAACTATGCTGTTATTGATACTACTGATAATGCCACTATTAACTATTGCTGTCTCCATGTAATGATGAGTAGACTTTAAAGGAACTGAGTGAAGATCATACAAGCCCATTCATTCCCTTACAAGCGTTTACTGAGCACCATCTATGTGCCAGGCACTGTTCCAGATTGTGATACATCAATGGAATCCATCCTTGTGAAGTTTGCCTTTCTAGTGGGGGAAGATGGACAATCAATGTATTAAATAAGTAAGTTACGTTGAGTTTAGAACCTATTTTTACACAGAAAAATGGGTTAGGGTAAGGAGAGGTGCAAATGAGTTGGGGGAGATAGGGAAGGATGAAAAAAATTTTTCCAAGACATAGTTCTGGAAGGCCTCCCTGACAAGGTTGACATTTGAACAATCAGAAAGGCAGCTGGGGATTAAGTCCCAGGGATGCTCAGGGGAGAGCATGCTAGGCAGCAGAACTAGCATCTGCAAAGGGGGGAGGCTGGGAGAGCATGCCTGCACATTCAGGACAAGGCTGGAGTGGCCAGCGGTAGAGAGGGAAACAGTGTCCGGGTGCAGAGGCTGGTCACACGGTAGCTCAAACTGGGCATTCTAAGGACTTCACCTTTTTAATCCCAGTGAAACGGGGAGTCACTGCAGAGTCGTGAGGAGAAGGCATGGCAGTTGATTTATGCCTCAGCAGGATCATTCTGGATCCCGAGCTAGACTATGGGATCAGGGAGAGGCGGGATGAGGGTGACAACAGGGGATAAGTGGTTTGATGTGGGCTCTGAGGGACAGACCATGACTCCAAGGTTTCTGTCTTGGAAACTGGAAGACTGAAGAGGCCGTGATGATAGGAAGAGGGAGGCTGAGATAGAGTAGGTTTTGGGGAAACTTCATTCAGTTTTGGTCACACTTTGGCAGACTTGTAGCGTAATAGAACCCTTAGGTATCCTAACTCGAATCTCATCTTTAAACAAATTACATTTTTAAATGAGTGCACATAGTACACAATTCTAAGTACAATGGATACAGAATGGAAAGTGAGCTTTCATTCCATCCCTATGTCTTCTGCCACCACGTTATCTCCTCTTCAAGTTACTTACCACTTGCATTTCCCCCCAGAGGCAGCTTATGCACAAATAAACCTGTTATTTCCTCTGTTGTTTTTTTTTCACAATAGTAATTTACACACTGTCCGGAACCTTGCTTTTTCTTTTTCCATTCAATAGCCTACATTGATCAGTATACATAGGACTGGCTTATTTTTTTCATGACTCCAGGTTTTCTGGAGTATGTATGCACTATAATTTATTTAACCATTCCCTTACTGATGAATAGGTGTTTTATTTATAGCTTCGTTATTTCAGATAACACTGTGATGTATTTCCTTATCATGAGTCCTTGTACTCACAGTGTATATCCATTTAAGATTTGGACAAATATTGCTGTCTTCCTTCTAGAGGTTGTTTCTCAACGATGCAAGAGAGGTATTCTCCGCCAGGCCTGATAGGTACCTAGCTGTACTGCAGCAGTGGGACTGTGTTGACTGTTAATTATCAGTACACTTCCGCACCCACAACTCTCACAATCCAGCAACTAAGGGATTACCACCAGGCAGGAGAGGGAGTCTTCAGAATCTGTTAAGACTGGCCAGCACCTGGGTGTTAAATATTTTGAATATTATTCCTTGATCTTTATTAATGGAGAAGTGGAAAATCATATCACAGTATGTAGTTAAGTTGCATTTCTCTTTTTTAAATGTTGTTTTTTTCTATTTCTGTGTATTGTTCATTTTCTGTTGGTTTGTTGGTATTTTGCCTCTCAATTTTTGAGCTTCTTTGTAAAAGTATCAATTCCTTGTCTGTTGCGTGTATTAACAATTTGCCATTTATCATTTCATTTTCTTTGCAGACAGAAGTTTTCTAAGTTGGATTTATCAGCCTTTTTGTTCACAGCTTCTGGGTTTTGCACTATAATTAGAAGGGTCATTAGTAACATCACTCTATTTCTCATAATTTTGTCGTTTCGTTTTCTATCATTTCATATTTGACTCATCTGAAATATTCTGACATAGAGAATAATGATTTGATCCAACCTTACTTTTCCCAGATGGCTTTTCAGTTGTTCCAAGACCATTATCTTTCCCACAAATTCATAATAAACTGCCAGAGTAATACTTTATAATTCATAAATTATCATACACCATGGATTTGAGGCCATTTCTGGATTTTGTCTTCTCTTTATTTCTTTTTAAGATTTTATTTTTTAGAGCAAGGGGGAGGGAGGGAAACACTGGTGTGTGAGAGAAACATCAATTGGTTGCCTGTTGCACAACCCCCAACCTGGGACCTGGCCTGCAACCCATGCATGTGCCCTGACTGGGAACTGAACCAGTGACCTTTGGGTTTGCAGGCTGGCACTTAACCCCCTGAGCCACACCAGCCAGGGCTGGATTCTGTCTTCTATTTCATTGATTATCTTATGTGCCAGTATAACTGTTGTCAATGGAAATTAGTCTCTTGCGTGGGGGCACAAGGAAAGCATTCCAAGGACCCACATATAGGAGAGACTGTGGTGTGTCATGGTTTATTTGTATGGAAATAGAAGCTGCCTCTGGGTTCCCAATGTCCCATCTCCCTCTGTCGCGCCATGGAAAAAGTCTGTGTCCTCTGCAAGGCCAAAGCAAGCCATTGTCCAGTTTCTGCTTCTTATTAAAGTCTAGTCCTTTGTAACCTGTAGGTGGCCACTAAGCTTGTTCATCCAGGTAGCTCTTAGCTTGTTCCTGGCTACGCCAGGTGGTGGAGTCCATGTGGCTGCTAAGGCCATGTGGCTCTAAGGAGAGAACGCACGCATATCCAGGGCAAGCACATTAAGGGGTGGGTGAGAGAGCACTCAGTCCTTTTGGAGTCCATGTCATCTGCTGCGGGCCTGGTGGCTGCAAGACCCACATAGTTGCATGCTCTGGGGCGAGAGTGCATGAATGAATGGGTGAGTGCATCACCAGGTGGGCAACAGAGAGTGAGCTCAGTCCTTTTGGAGCCCATGCCATCTGCCACAGGCCTGGGTGGTTGCTAGAGCCACATGGTCATATGCTCCCAGGCGAGAGAGAGAGAGAGAGAGAGAGAGAGAGAGAGAGAGAGAGAGAGAGAGAGAGAGAGCGCGCGCGAGCTGCTTTGATCCCCTGGGATTACAACAGTTTGGGCTTGGGGTAGACCAGGTGCCTTTTCAAATTGGTCAATGAACTACCCACACTTTCACGGGCTTTGGATGGATGTAGAACCCCTAGTTAGGCCAGCTGGTCCCTTGGTCCAGCACCTCCCCTTGTGTCCCTCGACAATACAGTACTGACAGGGAAGGGGAGGAGTGTTAATCACCTTGGCCAGGCAATGGTGTGATCCCCTGGAGTGGGAAGCTGCAGCTTTCTGGCTGAGGAAGCAAGCTGATGTCCCCTTTTATTAAGCTTGATGTCTAGGTCCCTTTGCTTCCCTTTTCTAGCTAAATACTGACAGTAACATTACTGTTTTAATAGTTTAAAAATATTACTGTGATATGGCTAGTAGCCCTTCAGTACTCCTTTCCCTGGTGTTTTAAAATAAGAATCCTTGTACATTTATTTTTCCAGTTTTAGAATCAGTTTGTATAGGTTCCCACCCCTAACCTCAAAAGGACTGATACGTTATTAGGTTAAAGTAAATTTATATGAAATCATTATGTTGAATCTTTTTGTTCAAGAATAGCATATGGTATTATTCTATTTGTGACAGTCTTATTTCTGTCTCTAAGTAACATTATTTTATTCTTATGTATTAAATATATTTGATATTATAAATGGGGTGTTTTCATGATGTTACAACAGTTCTTCATGTGTAAATAGGGAGTCCATTATTATTATTATTATTTTTTACCTACAGGGACATAGTATTAATAATAACATTAATTACAATAACCAGTTATTGCCAAGTATAGCACTTAGTGGGACATACAGAATATCATTTAGTTTTCTCAACAGCCTGTAAGTACTATAAAACTTAAGGTCATGTAATTTGTTCAAAACAGCACATTTTGTGAGGGATAGGGTAAAATTCAAATCCAGATCCATTTGACCTTATAGCCCACTTAATCAGTTATTTATTTACTGATTCAACAAAAGATTTCCGAGAAATTATTGTGTGCTGGGAGGTGTTAAGTGATGGGTTTAGTGTTAAACAGATTTCTTAGACCTTTCAAATTATCTGTGAGGGACCGATTTTTAAAAAATTTTAATTTCCAATTTGTTAAAACCAGTATTTTTGTTAAAGAAATTAAAAACATTGCAGCAATGTCGTAACTGCTCCAAGTTTCCTTTCAGTTCTTTTTTTTTTCTCTCTCCATGGGTTGGTAACAAAGTTTGCATGCCTGCAAAGTCATGTTTGCATGCCTGCAAAGTCATATGTGCATAGCACTGCTCTTCAGTACACTGGCAGACTATTTGGGGGACTCTGTATATATTTGTGTGACAAGATGACAACTGTGGGAGGAAAATGAATTGGAGAAGACACTGGCTTATATGTGGAGAGCAAGAACCTTCTAAGAAGGTGTAATTGAGTATTAAATATATTTGAGTCACAGTCTAAACTAGTAAGCATGAAAAGGGAGATGGGGTGGTAGAAATTCAGGAGACAATGAAAATGCCACATTAGAGTCTAACTTTATAAAAATATGACAGTTCTCCTTAATGGGCACTACAACTTGCTCCTGTTACTCTAGTCCTCTAACAGGACAGAACAGTCGGTAAAAGGCAAGTCAGGAATACTAATCACAGAAGCTTAGGGAAATTTATTTGCATGTTTTTTCTTTCTCCGTCTCCCTACAAACACCTGGATCACATCACACACTGGGAATGAATGCTTAGGAACTGGCAAACACTTTAATATTACCCTACCTAAAGCAGGAAGATAAAGCTACTGAAAAATATTTCAAAGCCATGATTTATGGGTTATTTGCACCATTATTCTCTTACTATGGAAAACAGAGAATTGATTACACTCAGACACTTAGCATACTGAAATCTAAGCTACATTTACTATACTTTAAGAGTAATAAACACCACTAAATTTAAGATTTGAAAACTTAAAATTTTTATGTAAGACAGAAAACAAAAATATATTCCTCTTATAAGTTAAGAGGTTAGATTTTCCAGGAATGAGCTTTAAGGTTTGCCAAAAAGTTTGTTGGATGTCTAAAAGCATTGTACAGCTACTTTCAATCTTAAAGCAACTGAGCAGATGTGGCCACAACATTCAATATTTCAACCTTTAAACTGCATTCTTAATCACTATTAGACTCAGACATACAGCCCTAGCTCATGTGGCTCAGTGGGAGTGCCAGACTGGGAAGCAAAGGGTTGCCGGTTCGATTTCCAGTCGGGGCACATGCCTAGGCTGCAGGGCAGGTCCCCAGTGGGGTGTATGAGAGGCAACCACACATTGATGTTTCCTCCTTTTTCTCTCTCCCTTCCCCCCTCTAAAAATAAATAAATAAAATCTTTTTTTTTAAAAAAAAAAGAAATACAATGTTTTCCTGCAATTGTGGTTTATTGTCATCTTATCCATTTTCTCACAGTCCATTCAACACATTTATACTACTCCAGTAATTACCTGGAAAAACAAGTGAACAGTTTATTAAGAATTATATGAGGGTATGGAATGTGATACAGTACAAGTAAGACACTCATGATGGATACAATAGTACTACTCACACAAAAAGTTAAATCTCATTTCAAAAAAATTCACAAAAGAAAAAGCAATTTCATCATTATAAAGTAAGATATTTCATGCAAAAACTCGAAAAAAATCCCCTAACCCCTCCAACCTCCCAACAAACAAAAAGCTATCTGAAAATATTGCCATGCTAAAATATTAACCACAATATAATCATTCATAGAAAAACACCACTCTAATTAAGCAATGGATTAGATGAAACAACACAAGCTGCAATATTGTAAACTCATAGACCACGATAATTTTACATGATAAGCAATTTGATTCACTCATAGGGTGAAGATTATGGACTAAATGTTGAGAGACAAGGTATGTAAATATAAACTCCATTAATTCATCTCATTAGCCTCTACTTATAAAATCTGGAAGGTTCCAGAACCTGAAAAATGATATAAAATTTGGCATACTCCATTTGAGTTCCAAGAAATGACTTTAAGGTCATGTTTGCAGTTATTACAGAACTGTATAAAACCACTTAAAGGTCAGGAATTGACCTCTTAAATAATAATCACAATTTATATCATAGAAACTCCAGATATGCATTTACTCTGATTAACTCTTACTTAAGACAAGATACATGATTTTCTAGCACTTTATGTACAAGTTGCTGTTAAGGGTCAGTTAGTTAGAGACTGAATAAAATGTAAAACAAAGGTAAACTGGTATAGAGTGAACAGGAATGTCCTCATTCACAAAGACTTAATCAATCAGGGGGTAAAAATCTTACCTTGACTTATGAGGAAGCTAGAGTCCACAAACAGATTGACAAGCTGTAACTCACACCTCTGTACCAAGATGCTTTAGCATTTTTCACGGAAAAGATATTTTACGTTAGAAAACAGGAATGGCATTTTATGGGACAGCATTCTCTCCACAGCTGCCAAACAAGCCTGGTTACCATGTGGTGCACAAAGTGTATTTCCAACTGGCTGTAATGCTATGATGGGGCAGCCCAGGGCAGAAAGCATCCTTCTCACTGCACCCACCCATTCAGGAGCTGAGGAGAGAACGCGTATGCCTACATTTCATGTTCTGGGTGGAGTTAACCTACGGTGCATAGACTGGTTTTAAGTATAACGGTAAGGCGAAGGAAAAAGGACAGGCAAAAAATACTTAGGACAAAAAACCCATCTGCTCCCATTTGCTATTTTTTTCCACTTACATCTAAGGTGATTAGAACATACTGGAAAATTATTTAAGATTACCATTCCCATCTCTGAAATTTAACTTTCTATTTATATTCCATGAAAAGAACACCATAATGGCAGAACTTTAACCTCTCTAAAAATAAAAGCACTTGCTCTAATTTTCACAAGATGACATGAGAAATTTTTCCAATGGGAAACCCAGAGTTTGATGACAGCAAAGAAGCATCTATAGTAATCTAACTATTATAGTTAGAGCTCTTTGGAATGTATCTTATACATACAAAGGTAGCACAAATTAAATCCCGAGAGAATTCATGAAACAGGCTCTTAAATGGGAAAGATCTCTAATGAGTGATAAATGCTTCCATCAGCAAATTAAAATGTGATAAATCTTTCCCAACTGACAAAGTCTCTGCTGACAGCTCAACACAGCCTCTGAAATCAAACGTAAAGATCACTCAATCATGATGATGCAGGATGAAGTGCAGATGAGCGGTACACATGAAAAAAATCTGTAAACCGCTGCAGTTCTCAAACAGTAGATTTATATTACAAAGCAATGTAAATAAATATTGGGCTAGTACAAAAGCTCTTATTTACAGTTTTACAAATGAAATTGTTTCAGTGTAAATGCTGTGTTTTAAAGAACACAGTACTGTATTAGTAAAATGAGTTCTGTTGAGGGGATTACAGTTTCTGTTAGAATCAATGCATAACGTATAAAAGATTCAAGTTAACTCTTGTTTATAATTTAGTACAGACAAACCCAGTTTCAACCTGGAATGGCATCTGTTAAAGTGCTGAAAAACAGGAAATATTTAGAAAACACTGTACATTATTAAAGCTTTATCAAGTCAGAATGTTAAACTTCTTTCACATTTTTTTATCCTTTTGCCACAGGCTTGTGAACAAGATGATTTTTCTCAGCAAAGGAGTAAAAATTAAGAGGCCATCAGCTGCTCAGATGATTTTAGGTTCAGCGGAGTTAGTTTCCTAAAATGATTATCCATCAACCATACCTTCAGGCCTCACAATCTGGTAAGTAATTAAATATTCAGGATAAGCCTAGAAGAGAAAGATTAATTCAAATATTGGTAAACCAATTTTTTTGAAAGAAGACTTCCTGTAAGAGTTCCTGATCTTTAGGAAAGAGGTTCTGACTCAGTGCTGAGGATCAGAACAATGCAAAAGCATCTTCTCAAAACACCCTTGTCTTGATTCCAGTCCCTGAGATTCTGAATCAGCAGATCTGGAATGAGTACTAGGTATGTGTTTCCCTGTTTTTAATAACGTAAGTGATTCTGTTACACATTCCCAATTCAGAACACAATCTAGAGGTGCTTTTGACTGGATCTGTGTCACCAAGGACAAGAGGGAATTACACATTTCTTTGCTATAGTTAGGTTAACTATTAAATACAGGATTCTGATTAACTATTTTAGAAAAGCTGGAAAAGAAAAAGATCCAGTAAAGCTGGCAAAATCTAAGTATGGCCTATGTATTAGATATAATATATCAATGGTATTTTCCTGACTTTGGTAATTTTAAGAGAATCTCCTTGTTTTCAGGAAATATAGTCGAAGTACATATTTAAGAGTAAAGAAACATGCTTATCTTCCTAAGGGTAAAGGAATTGTGTTCTCAAACAGTTTAAAAAAAAAAGAGTGTACACACACATTTGAGAGAAATTGATAGGAGGGAGAATATTAAAATGTTAACATTTGGAAAATATGGGTAAAGGGCATAAGGGAATTCTCTTTATTATTTCTGCTACTTTCCTGTAAGTATGAAATTATTTTTGAACAATTAAAAAGAAATGCATTTCTTAAGACAACATACGTTCTTAATTTAAGAGATCAGTAAGAAGAGGTTAAAGTATGGCTCTAAAGCATTTTTGAAGATGAACAAATAAAACTGAATTACCTGTTCTCCTCTGTAAATAACATATTCAGCTAATGCTAGGCCATTTACACTGGGTCGACCAGTGACTGAATGATGTCCTGGGGGAGAATGTGCCATTTTCATTGCACTAAACTGCAGAAACGATTTTCCCAAGGTTACACGGCAAAACAGCAGCTGCCTATAATGTGAACAGGAAAATATCTCCCTGAAGACAAGGCAGCATATGACAATTTTATTTCTGTACACTGCATAAGCTTTTTAATGCATTTATACATAAATTCTTACAGTTTATCATTTCACCCTTAAAAGAACTTTATAAGAATGTCTACTACTATTCTCATTAATGAAAGAATTGGTCATTTTAATTAACTATAAAACTTGAAAATGTAAAAACCTTAATAGATATGCAGACTTAGCTGTACTGTTTGTATCCCAGCAAAAGCACAAATCACAGCCCCAGTGGGAAGGAGGAGATGTAAAGGGATTTCATGAAAGTGGCTTGCAAAGAGGACATTTTTCCAACTAAGTCCAGTGGATTCCACCTACAAAATACATTTGAAATCCATTCTCTTCTCTTAAATTTTCACCTGGACTATAACAATGGCCTCTAAACTAGTCTTCCTTTTCCTACTCTAATTCATGTCTAAACTACTTTCCATCCAAGCAACCAGTTATTTAGGAAAGAACAAAAAACAAAACAAAAAAACCAAACATTAAGTCAGATCACAAAAATTTTCTGCTTAAATCTTTCTAGAGGCTGCTCACCGTACTTAGAAGAATATTGAAATTCCTTAAAATGGCTCCAAATTTTTAAATCTTATCTTGTGTTCTTCATGTCCCAGATACATTTTCTTTCTTCACGTAGGTTAAACCTTCTTACTCCACGGCCATCAGACATACTATACTGTTTCCTCTACCATGTAGAACGGCATCTATTTTACTACTCTTGAGCTGGCTAATACTCATTTTGCAGGTTTCAGCTAAAACGTTACTTCCTCAACTAGGTCTTCCCTTACCTAAAGTTTAAGTAGGTTACTCTTTCACTCCACTCAGGCATGCGATTGGCCTTCCACAGTTCCAACCCTCCCTTCAGTTATTTCATTGTTTTATCTCTTCTCTTTTTAGAGGAGAGGAGATTTCGGTGAACTAGTTGATGATTCTATTCTCCAAAGAAATGCTTTCTATACTTTTTATTCTAAATGTGCCTGTTGGAAACCTTCTTAGCATTTTTAAGAGATCTGTTATAGTCACAATCAGTCCCGCAATAATTCAGAATACAGAAGTCTCAGGTTTCCAAACAACCAAACATTCTGCTCCAAAGACAGTTTAGAAGAGGTTCTAGAACACTGCTTATTACTAATAACCAGAACTATTTAGCCTTCAGATAATATGACAAGTAGAAACAGCAGTGTTCAACTTATAGACTCTCAAGAAATTAAAAGCCTCCGAAGGAGCCCAATTTACAATCTAAAATAGAGGTGGGTGCAAGGTCATGCCCAGGAGGGCTGACTTCAGACACCTATACAAATCTAAATTTTGGGGAAAACAATAGACTAAAATCCAGGACTTTAGTTCTTCACCTTGGGAACCTTTCAAAATCAGCAGGGAAGCCTTTAAAAATCCAAGTGCCCAGACCATACCCCAGAGACCAATTAAATGAGAATGTCTGAGGGTGGGACACAGTTTTTAAAGCTTCCTGGGTGAATCCAATATGCTGGCAAGACTGAGAACTACTACTCTAGGTTTTTTCCTAGATTATTGAACAAAAGCGTCAGTAACATATGAGAACTTGGTAAAAATTCAAGTACTAGTGCCCCACCCCAGATCAAGTAAATCAGCAACTCACAAGGTAGGGGCCTAGGAGTCTACATTTCAACTAGCCTTTTAGGTGATTCTGAAGCTTGCTAATGTTTGATAAACTACTGCTCTAGGTCTTTCTAAGCAGTGCCCTAATGTAGGATAATCTCAATATTTAATTTTACTCGGTTTTTCATATGGTAAAAGATAATCTGCTTATCTCTGAGGAGTTCATCAATCAGAGCCAAGTCAGTGTGTCATCCTTGTGCTGGGGCCATGTTAATTTTCCCTGTATCATTCCAGTTTTAGTATATGTGTTGCTGACGTGAGCATACAAAGTAGTTATTTGATAATGATGCTTTCTAAAGGACTGAGGTGTTTTATTATAACTTTTCAAGTACTAAAATCACAAATTGAGGATTAGGATTATATCAAAATGGAGGAGAAACTCCCTTATGCATTGCCATGAAATAATTATGCTTCCCAATACCATTTTAGCATGTGAATACTAGAATTTTTTTAAAGAGTCCACAGTCCTACAATATTCAAGAGCCACAATGAAATCTCTTTCATGCTTAATGAGCTGTTCTGCTCCATAGTCTTTAAAGCGCCAAATGTACTAATGATTAAATGAATTAAACAGATCAAGTGCTTAGAACTATGCTTGGTCCATAAAGACCATTAGATAAATACTAGCTATTGTAACTGGTGAGAGGGCCAAAAGCAACCCGAAACACACCCATCTTGGATTCATAAAATTGTTCACGATAATGCCTTGCCCCCCCTAAATTTTGAAATATGAACCAGTTCTTATCCAATTCTTATCAAAATAAATGAGAATGAGTGATTTCTTACCTGTGGCAAATGTAACAAGATCTGTCTTTATGAACTGGACACCCAGTACCTCCTCCAATTCCATATACGTATTGATTGCTTTTGGAAGAGTTTTCAGCAAAATAAATCCCAGCTCCAAACATGCCACCTATGTAGGCATGCCTTTCATCGAAGCCTTTATGGATAATTGCATTCACAAAGGGAGACCCTAAAATACATACAGATGAGTAACAATTTAAAATTCTATTAGAAAAAGAACAAAACCTAAGGTCTCTTACAAGTTAAATTCTTAAACATATATACACAACCACTACAATACAGCAAAATCAGAAAACAAGGCTAATAAGTTAACTGTCAGCTGGTTCACTACTTTAGAATAACTATTTTAGAGGAATTGAAAGTCAATGTTCTAAAAAGGTGGTGGTGGTTCAGCTGCCAAAATAAAGACATATACAGATTTAATTAGAATAACAAACAGATCACTTGAAATATCAATGCTAGAGTTATCAAATTCCAGACACTAAATCTAAAAAGATCAGAAGGAAGAGTCTTATAATTCACCTCATATAGCAAGGCTGAGTTAATCAGGTCTTACAGTAACACCCATGTCTATGTACTTTTTTTAGATATCAAAAGTGGCCAAAGTTGTCTTTTCATGTTCATTCTCTTTATATCTCGTCTCTTATCCTTCCAAAGCTCTGTCTTTCATCACCTGGTTTAACAGATTCCATCTGCAAATGTGGTGTGCCTTGATCCCCAGCATACTCACTTCTTTCTCCTCCTTCCTTGCACATGTACAAAGAGGGTGAACTCAGCCAAAGGAGAGGAGGTAGTGAGCATGGGAACCAGGCCAGGGGGTGGGTCAGGGTGGGAGTTGGGATAAGCCATTATAACACAACTAACTGATTCATCAACATCAGTGTCCCTGTTCATAAAGGGACAGGAAAATACAGTGAATTCCTCTTTATAGAAATACTGAAGAATAGAATCACTTATTTGAAATTAGAAAAACCAAAACCATTATAACAGAAAAACCATTCTTTATAACCATTAAGTCAATACATAAATATTTTGCTTTGTGCCAACAGAGTATTATGGTAATTTTTAGGGTTTGGGGATGAGAAATACATTTACATTATTACACACCATTTCAGACTACAGTAGCCATTCTTCCAAGAATTGTGAAATTTAAATAGAACTTTATAGGTCTCTAAAAATTTTCTGCAATCAAGGCCAAATGAAAGAACATATTTGAGCTACTATGCGTAATGTGCCTGAAGACTTGATAAATGCTACATTAATTATCTATATTCATATTTACTATAAATTTGAAACACCAATTAACACCTGCCAACTTGCAACACAAACACCCCCCAGAAATGTCAACAATGGTAAGTAATGGTGCTCTCAAATCAACGAAAGTTCTCAGAAAACATAAAAGTTCAATGACAATAGCTCTTGACAATAAAGTTAAATGTAGTTTGACAGAGTCAATGCAAGAATAGAATGCACATGTTCTTCTGAGGTGATTTTCAGGTCTTATTTTAATTTTAACTCAATCAATGAGTTAAAAATAAAACAATGTCTCAGAGTGATCATAGTAAGTAAAATCTATTATATAAAGGAAAAAGGAAAATATGAATTGCCAACATTCCCAGGTCTACATTTTTTCCATTATGGTAATTCTATTTATAAACTATCCATTGTAAAATATACAAATTCAAAAGAGGTCAAAGATACAAATATAAATGTAAAATTTACAGAAATAATGTTTATTTTTAAAAAATGACACGAGGACCCTGACTGGTGTGGTTCAGATGGTTGCATGCTGTCCCACGAAGTGAAAGGTCACCGGTTCGATTCCCAGTCAGGGCACATGCCTGGGTTGTGGGTTCAGTCCTTGGTCAGGGCATATGAGGCAAATGAGTGATGTTTCTTTCTCACATCAATGTTTTTCTCCCTCTCTTTCTCCCTCCCTTCCCCTCTCTCTAAAAGTAAATAAATAAAATCTTAAAATAAATGACACTAGGACTACACAGATTCATTATTATCTTATACCTAACAGACGGACTATTATTTTTAAAATACTTTTTAATTTTTAATTTTTATTCTAGAGAAAGGGAGAGAAACATCAGTGTGAGAGAGAAACACTGACTGGCTTGCGTTCCATATGCACCCTGACTGGGTACTAAGCCTGCAAGCCAGACGTGCTCTGACCAGGAATTGAATCAGTGACCTTTCCGTTTGCAGGAAGACACCCGACCAACAGAGCCATACTGGCTGGGGCCATACCTGACAAAAATCATTCTAACATGGAGAATGGTAGTAAGGTAGGGGAAAAGAATCTTACCATGAAATAGCATTCTTTCATTTGCATGGTTGTGGTTTTCTTCAGAAACTTCTTTTCTCCTGTGAGTATACCTTTCCCATAGTTTCTTGTTACAAACTTTCTGAATCTATAAAAAAGAAACCAGAAAAATCACATCTTTAGCTCATAGTAATTACTTACTTTCTTGTTTATCTTAACCAAGCATGGGTCACATAGCCAGAAGAGGCAAAACTTTTCTCTAAAATGTAAACTGTGTTATTTTAGTCAACTAAAAATACTTTGTCCCAACCATAAAGATGGAAATATAGTTACATTTTGGAAACTGAAAACATCAAAGGGAAAAAAGCTATATATGGCCATATGTAAAAGTCGACAATACCATTAACTGATTAAAATACTTCCATTTTCATTATTTACAATTATTACTAAATACCTCCAAATCAGATATGTTGAGTTCTGTATATAAGTATTAAATTTATATTTTTTCTTCCTGATTTTTCTGGCTCAAAGTACTGTATCTGTTTTTAGTTAAAAATACTTCATAGATACATCAGAAACTATTTTTAAAATATATACACACATAGCCCCTACTACTCACTCTACCTTTCCCTATCCAAGTTTCTAAAATTTTTGTCTGCAGAACAGTTAAAGATGGATGCTGGTCTCATTTGGAGTATTTACAAGGTCAAATTTCAAAATTCTAGAGCTGTTTCTTAGCTGTGTTTGAAGGTGCTACAGCCCCCTGCTGGCCCTAGAGCACATCTGAGAGCTCAAAATAATTCAATATACTGCCACAGACAAAATCAAGGAACACAACCAGCACAAAGAGATCTCATTTAGGTAAAAAAGTAACAATAATAAAAGTCTTATCATTGAAAAAACTTTTATTAAATATTGCATTAAAGTACCATTAAAGAGGAAGAAAGAGCATATCTTTTTCAGATTCAACTAGAGGCATACCTCAGAGAGATTGTGGATTTGGTTCCAGACCACAATAAAGCATTGCAACAAAAAGAGTTGTAATATTTTTGTTGGTGGACCTGCCTTCAATTTGGAAATAAATGCACAATCTGTGAAGCTCAATACACTGTAGCACAATAAAGCAAGGTATGCCTGTATTTTGGACATCAAAAGCATATTCTTTCTGGTGCCCTCATCCTTAAGAAACTGTTTGCAGACAAAGAAGACTTGACTGAAAATTTGCCTATATAGCCATAATTATTTGTCTTATTAAAAATTTATATGTTCATGAATGGAAATATCAAGATGTCATTCTTATGTCATACTATGATATATACTAATAAAAAGGAACATGCATAAGTATGATCCTTTACCTGAATAATGTGTTTGCTTTAAATCATCTAACTTCTAACAGTGTGAACACAGCAATGTCAATGTATAGTTTTAGTATTCGCTAACTCTAAAATATGACATCTAATATTATATCATAATAGTACACTATTGTGAAACAGTAATCCAACAGGTAAAAGAGGATGCTGTTCACTGTTGAGGTTAAAACTTAGGTATTAGATATTTGCCACATTTTAATTCTAGCCATCCTATTTTTATAATGATTAAGAGTATATCAATGTTATTTCAAAACCATGCATCTCAAGTAGACTGTACAGTTTTGCTTGCTATATATGTCAAGAAAAACACAGCAAAGTTGGAAAAGGTCCTGATAAGAGTAACTGATAACAATAAGGAGACAGGACTCTCATTAGAATGACTTAAAACATTTTTAAAAGACTGTGTTTGGAAAAGATAAAGGTATTGAGGGAATATTATTAAAATTATAGAAAAGTGATACGTACATTGACTCACAGAAACCTAGTCAGGACAAATTAAAAAAGCATAACTATAAAGATGAAGTCCTTTTATAAGCCACAAAATAATTCAGCTTTGTTACCACAGAGTACCTTAATAATTTATATAAAGTCCTAAATCTACAGGACTTATTATTACCCCAAGATATAACATAATCCCTAAAACTGAGTATGTTCAACAAGCACTGACTTACTGGTTATAAAAATAACACAGGGTTTTCAGAATCTTAATCTTCCCAGGGTATATTCTTTCCCAAAATATTCCCTGATGCCATATCAAAGACATCTTGGGCTGGATAGATCATCACATTTTTATGAAAGTTAATTATGGTTTTGGGCTTTGAAAACTATCTTCTCAGACTTTATTGTTACTAACTTATTACCTTGAGAATATTGTATCTGTTGAAGATTCCACCTGCGTGACCTCCATCTCTGTGCTCTCGGACTGTGCTTTGCATCTGATGGAAAAATATTTCAAATATTTAGCTTTTATGTCTTTTGTGATTTGGGCAACATGGTTCTTGATTTATATGATTCTATTTTTGAGAATACAAAATGGGTTTTTAATATTTTTATTGTTTAAGGAATATGAGTTGAGTTCAGTAAGTTCACAACTACTATTTTCTAGTGATAACTGTTTGCTTGTACAATCATTCTGAAAACAGTATTTATAGGTGGAAACTATATAATGCAAACTGAAGGAAGACAAACTGTATTCTCAGGTGAGCCAAACATATAAAGTTAACCACCTGACATACTAAAAAGATTTGTTTCCATTCGTTTTGCCCTAATGAAGCACAACTTGTTATTTCATTGAGTGTTGGACTTGGGTTTTAGAACTAAATCTCACTCAGTTTTGTGTCTTTGTGCTCAGCTCACACATACACAGGATACATGTTCTTAAAAGTGTAAGGTACTATTAAAAGATGTCAGTGGAGCCCTAACCGATGTGGCTGAGTTGGCTGGGAGTCATCCACAAAGCAAAGGGTAGCCGGTTCTAGGGCTGCAGGTTCGGTCCCTGATTGGGGTGCATACGAGAGGCAATGGATTGATGTTTCTCTCCCTCCCTTCCCCTTTCTGGCAAAAATCTTTAAGAAGAAAAAGATTTCAATGGATCCATGAATTCTGTACAAAGAATGCTGGAAGGAAACTTTTCTGGATAAGTGTCATCCACTGTTCTGTCTGGGTCTTGTCTGAGATACTGGACTTTGCAACTGCCTTCGTGAAGCGGGGGTGACATTAACATTTTCTTTCCAATGACAGCAACCTCCGTTAGTATTAACTAGAGTGCTGAACCAAGTTACCGATATTAAGGTTTACTGAGCTTAAATTCTGATTTTTACAGTTTTCCAGGTAGAAAAGAGTTAGGGACAATTAAAATACCCTAATACATTTTCAAGTAGATCTAGAAACCTCCAGGAAACTTAGCTATTGAACCAACATTTATTTAAGGTATGTGAACATACCTCTTCCTCCACAGACTGAAACTCTTTATCATCAGGAGACAGATCTATGAGAATTGTTCCACTTCCAGAAGTATTCAGAGTTAAGTATGGGTTAAGACCTATCAAATGAAATTTGAAGGTAAAAATTCATTTGCCAAAAACAAACAAACAAAAAAAACCCTAAAAAACAAAAACAAACAACATCAACCAAAAATAATCTGATTTATCTGATACTTACTACCAATTTTTAAAAGCTTCTTAGATTTCACCAGTTTTTCCCACCAATGCCCTTTTTCTGTTCCAGGATCCAAACCAGAACATCACACTGCATTTAAACTACTAGTTTTTGACCTGACAAGTCATAAGAGTTTTGTAGGAATGGTTCAGAAAATCTTTCTATTTTTTATCCCCTATTCTTAATGAGTTTGTCTTCTTCAAATTATCTCCTTTACTAAATGTGCAGCCCCTTCAGCATTTAGTTCCTTTATCTTTTGTAAGTATGAGGAAGAATTATGATGGAAACTTGTATGACCTAAATTAATGTTAAATCATCCTAGAATGAGAAGTCCATAAAGTTTACTAACTACTGAATGCTTATTCTAGCCCATAATAGAGCCTTTAACTCGATGCAATGAACCTGTCATACTTCCTCAATGTCAATGGTCAAGACAGCCATATTTTTCTAATTTTACTATCACAAAGTTTTTTAAATGGAATTTTAAACAGAATATCCCCATTTCAAATCTTTTACTGCTGGGTCAGTGCATGGGTCGTTTGCCTCTGCAGATTACTCTAATTCTGAGCTTTGGTCTGAGTAACTGGATTACTACTACTAATATGCCAAAGCTCTGACAAAGACTTAGAAGTATGGCTGAATTAGTGTCTACAGGAATTAGGGAGACTACAGAGGTGACTATTTTACAGAACCTAACAGAATAAAGACAAATGCTTGACTAAGGTATCTTTGGATTGCGCTGAAGAAAGACGCTTATCAGTGCTGAAGTATCAGGACAGGTAATCTATTGACCTGATGCACTAAATAACAGTTAAGGCTTTTAAGTCAGGAGCAGAGGTGGCATGGAGGTATGTACACCTGCCACTTGGAGGCAGTGACTCGTTTCCTGAGCCTTTCAATGCAGTCTGTGTGCCAGATACTATAATGTGTTTAATGTACAAACACTGCCAGCTTTCCTTTTAAGCCACCTCTTTCCTAAATAATCCTTGCTCCAAGTATTCTGTCACAACTGCTATCCTACCAGGTGGTATTATTGTAGGAGAGTCACGATGATGGTCCACAGCTGAGGGTCCTACTTCTTTTCTTCTTCATTCTGATGCTATTTATGTTGTATACTATCATTCCAGGGAGCCATGGGTTTTCCCTTTCTTTATCTTATAGAAATTTTGTCATCTATAAATATCCAAGACTACCTTACATTTTAAACATTCTGCCCCAACCCTATCAGACAGGTAGAGTGCATCTACTTTAATTGATCCTATTCCCAAATCCCAATTTAAATCATTCTTTAGTTTAAGCTACCAATTTTTAGAGTTACTCTTTTCCCTTCCTTTAGGAACAGACCCGAAACTGGCAGGTATACATTTTTTCCTGGAAAACCCTTCATTTTTGCAACTGGAGGTTTATCTTCAACCCTAATTGTACAGCCAGGACTTTCAATGATAGGATGCTTCTGAATTCAGGGTAAATCACTTCTTCAATTTAACATGAAGTTAAAATGTTATTTTTGACCTAAATTAATTCATCATTTTTACTTAGGACCTGGTACACAGGAAGTGTTAACATCTGCTGAACAAATGCAATTTGTATTTTCTTCAGTATCAACATCCAGAAGAAATAAAATGGCCCAGAAATTTTACTTAGGTTCACACAGTAAACAGTAGCAGCTCAGGAAGCTTAACAGTAGTAGAGTTAAGACTTGATTCCAGGTTTCCCAAAGCTCTTCATATCAAACAGACTCTTACAGGTTTTTAAATTATCAGTTAGTAAATTGAGGACGGACTTTATGGAAACTGTTAAACTGACAATAGCAACGAAGTAAAATGAAATACCTTGTTGTCCAGAGATAAGTCTCTCAACTCCTTTAATTAATTTGTGTCTATGTCCATAAGCATTGATTCCAATCTCCTTCAGCTCCTTGTGCCCCATCTCAACTAATACATCCAAAGTGATCTTACAAAAGAGGATAAAACTGTTTAGAAGTCTTACTCATTTGGACGACATTCATATATTGGTGATCTCAAAATGTATTAGATTCACACATTAACTTCAAATTAATTTTTGAATAGTGTAGGAAGGAAGGAAATCAGTTGTTAAACTGAAACTGAAAAGCCGTGGCTAATTAGCTAACTAGCTATTTAATTTGTCAGGATCTACCAAAAATATTGTTATCACTTAGTATAAGAACCTGAGAAGAACGAAACTGGGGGGAAAAAAAAGTAAAGGGAAAAAAAAGATGAAAGCACTTTCAAATTAATCACACTCAGGTACTTTGGTATCTTTTCCACAATCCCTCTACATCCAACCCTTTCACCCTTTTACACAATGGTTCTTCCAGGTTCCAGGCTATGCTAACTGGTACTTATGCATCATTGTTAAACTAATCCTTTTATCTCAAATATTATCCTTCCCACTTGGTGAAACTAAAGGCATTTAAAAAAATCCTCTTCTATTTGCTTATGTTCCATGAAGCTCTCTCTGAAGAGTCCAGCTTGCAGTAATCTTTTCTTTCTTTGACTTTCTAAATCAATGCCAAAAAAACTTAACTCTTCATATGTTCCTGTTATAGCTCCACAACTAGATCAAAAGATCCTTAGGGTACAAGTCTATAGTAACTATATGTTCTGAACCAAAAAATCTGTTAATTGTATTCTGACAGAGTACTGTAATTTGGGACTATTCTAGAAAAGCGCAGATATATAGTTGGCGTATCTATATAGGGGTTAGAGAAGTGTCAGGCTTATAATGGGTTGTGACTGACACAACAGAATTTTAAAAATGGGGCTCAAGGTTAACTTACTTTCAGAGTTGAGTAAGATAAACTTTTCATTCACGGAAGTTATTTTACTATTACTATACGAGAGTCAATTTTTATGTGCTAATAAACTGAGCAAAAATTCCAAGATCAAGACAAATTAGAAGAGTAACTGATTTCCAGGCGCTTTGGAAAAAAAAGAAAAGAAAAAACAAAATCCTCCCTCAGCCCCTGAACACATCAAGCATTTCAAACATGTCCTATGAGGGTCCATAAAACACCAAACCATGTAAAACAATTCATCAACTCACCTGTTCTCTCTCAAATATATCCATTAGGTGCTCAAGCCCAAGATTCCTTACAAACTGAGTTATGCTAAAATCTACACCTGGAACTGGAAAATAAAAAATCCAGAACAAAAAACAATTTCACATCAGAATAGTAGATATTAATGTTATAAAAAAAGTTGTGTAATATTATTATATACATGAAAGTAAAAATGAAGCAAAATATTAATAGCTACTTCAGATATAATACTGAACAAAATGCCAAAAATTGCTAAGAGAGCATTCTAAGAGGTCATAATTAGAAGAAACAGTTAACCAACACGACACTTAGGTTAAAAAAAAAATCTTTTCATTAAAATACTTATTTTTAACTATCTTTAAAATAAGTTTTCACAGAGCTGACACTACTATTATATGTCAATTTTACCTTCATTAAAAAGAAGTTTCCCTATATTTGAGGATGTAAGCTACTTCACAAAAAATTTATGAAGGTTTTTATAATGTCACATAAAGTGAGATAAAATTTGACAAGTAAAAGGCAAAGAGAACAGCTTTTAGAGACTGCAGGTATGCATGTGTATTTTTATCTTTAAAAAAATGATCTTCAAAGTTAGATATTTTGACACAAGATAAAAAGTATTCCATAACTGTAGTAATACAGTGGAAGAGGTAAATAAGGCATAATTACTCAACCAAAAGGGCTTCTAAATCTTTAAAAGAAGCATGTTTACATCTAAAGAGTGGGTAAGCAGCATTAAGTCTCAACCTGGAAGAAGAAACTGTCATTAGGAAATATAACAATGTAAGACAAATAAAAAAAGGCTAAAACTTTTAGACTATGGTATGTTAATCTGATACTAAGTTATCTTTAAAGGTAAAAAATGACTTTTTAGCATTCTAAATGTCAAATATGTGCCTACAACATGAATTAGAAAGGTATTTTTATAGACTCTCACCCTCTTTTTTCTCCAAACTGGTAGCACCCTCTGTTCCACTTGAACTAACCACTGAAGATAGTTCAGAAAAACTCCCAGATAAGTTATCAAGGCTGCTGGCTGCAGAAAGACTGGAAGGGCTGGATGGACCTGAAGACAGAGCATCTGCAGTGGCTCCTGGGCTTCTCATGCCACTGAGCACTTGAGGTTTATAACAAGAAGGCAGAGCAGACGGGGGCATGGCTGCTGTCAGGAGAGCACTGACATCATCTGCCTAGGGTACGTCAAGAGAGACAAAATCTATAATAAGCAAATTTTTAAATTCTACTCTACCCAATAGAGTGCATTTTAAAACATGACAAAAACCCAGCAGATCTGCAGTAGAATTGCTTTTAATATAAAAATGATTATTTTAAAAAGTAAAGCAAATAAGTGATAATCGGCTATGTTATTAAATATAAAACATAATTCAGAACATCTCTTCTAAGACACAGGATCAAAACTATCAAATGTGGCAAAGCATGAAAAAAAATTTTTGACACAACTGAAAATATCAATGGTTTTATTTTAATTTTTAAAGGTTTTTTAAAAATTGTATTACAGTTTTTCCATTACCATTTATCCTCCCATGCACTCTGCCACCTGCACCTATCCCGTGGCAATCACCACACTGTTCGTGTTCATGAGTTCTTTCCCTTTTTCTCCTTTTGTGCTTGATCCCTCTCCCCAATTGCCCCACCCCTGCAGCTGTCAGTCTATGAGTCTGTCTCTACTTTGCTTGTTAGTTCAGTTTATTTTGAAAATATCAATTTAAAGAGGTTAGGGTTTTTTTTCCCCCAAAAAAGATTTCATTTATTTATTTTTTAGAGAGGGGAAGGGAGGGAGAAAGAGAGGGAGAGAAACAACAATGTGTGGTTGCCTCTTGCGCACCCCCAACAGGGTACCTGGCCTGCAACCCAGCCATGTGCCCTGGCTGGGAATTGTACTGGCGACCCTTTGGTTCGCAGGCTGGCGCTCAATCCACTGAGCCACACCAGCCAGCGCTAAAGAGGTAAGAGCTTTTAACACTCAGAGTAACTCTGAAAGAAGTAATTCAACCTACATAGAACTTTAACAAACATAATGATTATTTGTTTCTTGGAAAATATTCAATAATATATTTGTTCCTCAAAACTGAACATTTTGAGGGAATGTAAAAAAGATAATAATTTTAATCAAATTTGCTAGAATTGAAAAAAATCCCCAAATTTACTGGTACATTAATTTGTTTAATTAGAGACATACGCCATTCTTTCCCAGTGCTCAGTTAACATTCAGCAAGAAGTAAATCAGTACTTGTTTTCATGGTTAGTCATTTATACCGCTTTTTCCAATCTTCATCTTTTTGTTCCCCCACGTCTTAGAACTCTCATAGGACTCATAGTTTGTATGTAATATTTTAAAATAACATTAGCACCATTTATTGGGTGCTATTTATATACCCAGTACACGCCAAGGACTTCAAGTACACTATTACCATGTTTAATTCTCAACATTAACCAGATATATTTTATTCCCATTTACAGATGAGGTAACGGAGGTTTAGAGGTTAGGTAACTTGCAAGACTGTGCAACTCTTAAGTGGCAGAGCAGGAATTTTAAGGCACTCTGACTCTAAAGCTCAAACATGTTCTCTAGAGCACTTAGCTTCACTGTCAATATTATCTGGTGGACTAATAAATGGGTGGATTGAACAAGGAAAGTTCACTCTGAAGGTAGTTTGGAATGGGAAAGATAGTTCCCTGAAAAAATGCTGCAAATATGGTTGGGCTGTCACCCTGAGAAAAATCTTAACCCCTAATGCAGCTGAACTATGGACTCTCAGTAGAAAGCAGTCTGTGGAAGAGACTTCCCTTCCTGCCTCAAGAATTTCTTCTCCCTTTCCCTCCATTGCCCTGGTCAATTCCCTAGTGGTGGAGGCAAAAGAGGCACCTGTATTACAGTGGCCAAAGCAGAGGTGGAAGCTAGAACGGAATCCTACAGGGGTTCCCTTAGGACATGAATGAAGACTTTTGTAGAAAACTGGAGGATAAGCTTGTTTTGTGAACAGTTCTAGTGGGGTAAGAAAAGGAACTTGGGCATGAGCTAGTGTGGACGGGAATCTAGTAGAAGCAGGATTTGTGGCTGCACCTTAAGAACAATGTTCCCAGCTGGGGAAGTTCATCGAGGCCCATGTCCTGTACTATTTTGCACCGTATCCACTGTAATAGCATTCAGTGGGGGCCTGTGCTGCTTTGTTTCCCAACTAATGTAAGCAGCTATACCCTTATACATCTTTTTCCATTTCCCAAACTATTTAAAACACAATAACTGATAATTCTACTTAGTTATTATATTTTAATACCAAAAAAGTCCTACATTTAAATTGGGCTAAAACCAGACTTTACACATTCATCATGAAGACATTTTATATATATACCAAGGGTATTTTTAAAACTGAGAAAAGCACTGAGAGTTTTCAAAGAGCCCATCACTTACTGAAACTAAATCTAAAGGTGTTTGTCCTTCCTGATTTTTAAGAGTAGGATCAGCTCCATGGGCCAACAATAAAGCACAAAGCTGTGTTCGTCCCTTTTGGGCTGCTTCATGCAAAGGTGTGAAAGCCCATTTGTCCGTGGCATTGACACATGCATTATACTTTATTAGTAAAGCTGCTACATCTACATGCTGTAAAAGAAAATATTCCTGTTACAGTCTGAAATTTTATCACACTTTAGTTCCTAAAAAGAAACTAGCCATATACCTGTTTTTCCTTGTTTTCATACTTTCTCTGGAAACGAAAACTGTTTCTCCCCCAAAATCATAATTTACGGGTAGTTAAAAATTGCAATAGACATTCAAATCACTTGAGAAACTATCTAAAAAATATGAAGAATTCTACAAAGGAAGGAACCAAGCCAATATGGCTTTAACAATTTCTCATTTATTCAGGTGTTATAACTGCTAAACGTCAATTTATAAATCAGCAGCCTTCCTCAATTATTCAAATTATACTACTGAAGATAGTCAATACTGGTTGTGACATTCAGGGCTGTAAAAAGTCAGGAACAATGCATCTGAACTTACAGATTCCTATGAATCCCAATGAGTTTCCTGGGCACCAACAAATAAACAAACATTAACAGCTCAGTGAAAGGTTAAGATGAGAGATTTGTGATAAGGTAATAAATGACAAATGTGTTGCACATCACACAGCAGTCTTACAACAGATTCAGAGCTAAAACTTGGAAGTTATTTAACCTCCTTAGCCCTCAAATTTACTTCTCTATAAAATAAGACAGTCAAAACTAAATTCCCGTTCAACTGCAATACTGATACTCACTTTGAAAATCTCAGAGACTTTTAAAGTTAACATGAAGAACTTACCCCATAAGATGCTGCATTATGTAAAGGAATAAGTCCTCCTTTGTCTTGGGCATTCACATCAGCTCCATGTTGTAATAAATACTCTGCAACTTCTAAATTATTATAACCAGCTGATTTAGAAAAGAAGTAAAATTACTTTTAATTGTTAATGTAAAAATTAGTTACATATATTTATAGAAATCTGAAATTTGAAATTCCCCACTGGAGTCTATTAAAAAGTTATGGAAAAAAATTTGCCTACTGGTCTCAAGCTGGAAGCTCTCAGTTATGAACCCTATTTGAGAGAATCTGACTGATTTGCCTGAATCTTTTAAAACCTTCTTACCCAAGTCCCTGCCTTCATGGTTGTTATACACAACTTCCAGATCCAGGAACAACTTCCATGTATCCAGGATACATGGTCTCAAGGGCTACAAGTAAAAGGCACTCAAACATCTAAAAGCTAAGTTAGGAACACAAGTGGCTGGCAGAGCAGGAGATAGATGCCAGTATGGGTGTCAGGACCCCAATTCCCCAGAAGACAACAAGGTCATGCTTTTCTGCTAGAGTACGCAGGGGTACACATATCTACAAGTTTTACAAGAGAACCTATGTGTTGCTATGAAGTGAAACCTACTATTTTATAAATGTCATAGTCTCTCAGCTGTCATCCTGGGAACTGTCATCTATTTTAGTACATACTCTTATGGTTAAGTGTATTTTGACACATATTCACAGGCTGAAAGCAAATCTGGAACTTAACTTTGCCAAAATAAAACCAGATATGACTTGAAACTTTAAAATAGTTCAAAATATTTCATTCATTTTTTAAAAAATTGTAGTTTTTATCCTTTTGCTGAAGGAGCTAAAGCAAAAAATTTTACTAAGATCAAGTAAAGAAAAACAAAACTATACAACTGTCAGAAGCTAAGTATCACATTGAATCCAAAAGTGCTTCCGGGTCTCAAGGTACAGTACTGGCTAGGAGGCAGGAATATTCTGTGTGTGCAACATATTTACCACTTACAGAGACAACAGACTGAAACAGCAATGTTAAGTGTTCTAGATAAGCTTCCATAAAAATATAAGAAGCTACTATAAATAAATATGCACAGCACAAGTCAAATCAGAGGAAAGGTCACATCTTATCTTGCATGAACTAGAAACTCCTGACTGCCAGTGGAAGTGGAAAAACTTTTTCTCACCATGTTAGCATTTGTGGCTTATTACTTCCAGAATTCTCTAAAAGACACACAGATGGAGTAATTCTTCTCCTTGGATAGTGGGGTCCCAACTCACATGGGGTGAGAATTTAAAGGTAAAAATTACATATAACCAAAATCATCTCTTAAATATTAGGAGTAGTTACTCATACTGAGACTGAAATGCACTGGGAGAAGAGCAGATTTCCATCTCCTGGATTACAGAGAGGTAAAACACCTGAATTACTATTTTCTCTTTTTAAACCATGTGTTATTTAGATAAAGCTGTATGAGTCAAATATGCCTATGACACAAGTCCACTGAACATTAGCTGTGGCTCAGTAATTTTAATGGCCCAATCTCTAGCATCTTCAATGCAGGTGAAAAAGCTGTACTGAAACCACAACGTTGTATATCCGCACTAAAAACACAGATGCGCAGTGACAATTTTTAACGAAAACTTATAACAAATATTATGTACTCAAGTATGCCCTCCAAGATTTCTATGATAACCACCAGTACCTTAGAATGTGACTGTATTTGTGGACAGCACCTCTAAAGAGGTAATTAAGTTAAAATGACATCATAGAGAGTAGGTCCTAATCCAATCTGACTGGTTTCTTATGAGAGGAAATTTAGGACCCACAAAGAGAGACACACAGAGACTTGTATGCGACAAAGAAAAGGCCATGTGAGGACACAGTGAAAAGGTGGACATCTGCTAGCCAAGGAGAGCGGCCTCAGGAGAAACCAATCCTTAACATCTTGATCTCCAGAACTGTGAGAAAATAAATTTCTGTTGTTTAAGCCACCAGTCTGTGGTATTTTGTAACTAATATAAGAAATAACTTTGGCAAGAGGTTTATGTAACTTCTGGAAGTCTTTTAAGTCCCCCGTCCCCACCCCGCATTTGTGCTTAACAGCTGACATCAGAAGAATGGAAAGGTTTAGCTTCCTGTGTGGAAGGCTGGCTCAAGTGGGCATATTTTTCAAGCTTCTGTACCCCAAATTCATGCACCAAAGATGATTCAAGTAATATGGTGACCTGAAATAAAAGTTCTAAAGCACACGGTGACTGGCAGAGCCTCTTTCAATTGTTCCTACTGAATGTAACGTACTAGTACTAAAGTGAACAGGAAGTACAGTTCTCCTGTACAGGTACACTAGAGTATAATAGTGGTATCAGAAGGTATTTGATTTGAATTCCTTATGTTTACTTGTAGAATATATTTCACTCAGGTAATATGAATCTTAGATGTCACCAGCCTAAATGTGTGAAACTTCATTCCCTTACCTGCCAAATGTAAAGGTGTTGAATGTCGGCCTTGGGTATCACGGCAATTTACATTATCAGGAGAAGACAACTTCTTTACTCTGGCTAAACAACCCTTCTTGGCAGCATCTAACAAAGCTGAATCTCCCCTAAGTAGATCCTGGATATCAGTATCTCCATCTTTAACAAGATCCAAAGGAGTATTGCCATCCCTGTTTTTCTTTGTAGGATCTGCACCATGCTGGGCATGTGAAAAAGAGGAAAAGAGGAATTGACCTAAGTCTGTCCTTGGTCAATGAGAAAATAGTTAATGTCACTATATTAAAAAAATTCTTTTCTACTGAGACTCTACCTTAAAGGTTAACATGACTGTTATTTAACACAAAAAAAACTACATTTAAAATATTTCATTAAAAACTAACTTTCATGTATGTCATTTTTAGTTTTCAAAAACATGGAAATAAGGCATAAATTTAACTTTATTCTTGTTTTTACTGTAAAATATCTACACTGGTACCTGTATTGAACCAGTACTATCAACTTAATTAGTATTAAATAAATATGGCTTGTAAATTATACAATCCATTAACTATTTTGAAGTTGAAGTACTAAATGAGAAAATTAACATTACCAGAGAACTATTATATGATGATAATTAACTTTATACAATAATAAATCTATGTGTGGTAAACATACTCATAGATTAAACTACTGTTCCTGACATTTATTCTGAAATCTAGATAGAGAAGGACTAGTTTAAGTTTATATTAGAGTTAGAAAGATCAAACATATTCTATGTAATAGACTCTGTCAACAGAAAATACTTAAATATACCTGGAGCAGTAGTTTGCAAATTTCATATTTTCCTTTTGCTGCAGCTTCATGTAAAGGTGTAAATTTCCATAAATCAGCTACATTAACTACTGCTCCATGCTTAACAAGAAGTTCTGCAACTTCATAATGTCCATAAGAACAAGCATTGTGCAAAGGTACGAGGCCTCTGGAAAAAAAAGTTAAGTAAGCAATGCAGCACAGAGATATGTTTTAATTTAAATAATTACACATAGCTAATAAATTTCTTCAACTCTACAAGGGACTATGCTGATTATACTTTATAGAACACAAATATTTATTGAAAGCCTAAGTGGAATTATTTTCGGGGTGTCGGCAAAGAGGAAATACTTAAAACTGCAGAGAATATAACAAACATACACTCAATACCTAGAATTAGGAAATGTGTATTCTTAGTGAAAAAATATTTTAAATCAACATTACACTAATATTGCAGCCTCCTTGGCCATTGTAAAATAGAAGGAATTATGTAAATAAGCCTGACTATAAATGTTAACCATCATAAAATCTTAACTAAAATGAAGAAGCTAAGTTTAATCTAATGTTAGAGAACGGACACCCCTGAAAATAAAGAGCTGGCAACTATTACAAAAATATTTTCGGGTTTTCCTAAAAAGATCTGATAATGGAAAGAGAAGTCATGGCAACTGCTGGTACTTGCCCTTTGTCTTTAGCATGCACATCGGCTCCGTGTTGCAGCAGATACTCCACCACAGACACCCTGTTGTAGCCAGCTGCAAAATGGAGTGGTGTAGACTGACGCCCTTCAATGTCTCTGCAGTTCACACTCTGAACAGTACACAATTTCTACAGGATGGAACACAGCATATATATGATGCTATACATTCTGGTTTCTTACTTTCATTCATTTAGAAATTTTGAATATCTGAGTTGTTTTCTTGTCTCATCAAATCAGCATTCTCAGAAACTATTTGCTATTTATTTTAAAAAATTTGTTTTGCCTTCCCCCGAGGATGTTCCCCCATTGGTTTTAGAGAGAGGAGGGGAGAGAGAGAAGCCTCGATGCCAGACAGAAGCATTAACTCGTTGCCTCTCGTACGTGCCCTTTCGGTTATGGGATGCTCCTACTAAGCAAGCCACACTGGCCAGGGTGCTGCTTATTCTTATTTCATCTTGTCACTTATTGGGACTCCCTCTGGTCCTCTCATCTATACCTGTATCATCTTCTTTTGCTAAAACTAGTAGATAAATTTTATTATTATGACTCCTACAATTTACATAAAGGTATTCTAAATATGAATCATTAGCAATTGTAATTTGTATTTTTGGTAAATATATGTAGAAGTACACTGTATCATAAAAGCATCAGTATCACTTGGGGCTTGTTAAAAACTCAGAATCTCAGACCCCCATCTACTGAGTCAGAACTAGTATTTTAACAAGATCCCTAGGTGATCTGTAAGCACATTGTTTGAGATGTACTGCTCTAGACCAGTGATTCTCAATTTTTCACGTGCATTCAGTCCCACTCCAGCTTGTCTAATTCAGTGTGCCTGGGCTGGGGCTTGAGAATTTGCATTTCTAACAAGTTCCTAGGTGGTGCTGATGCCGGCAGTCAAGGAAGTACATTCAGAAAATTATATTGCACTATATGGAATGAATTAACTAATAGAATGCTATTGTCTATGTACAATCCTTGGGAGAAGAAAGAAAACAGTCAATCAAATAATGTGTTCTTTGGTTTAGATAACAAAGCCTAGCTAAGAAAGGCTATAAGAGTATGGTATCACTCAAAATACTCAAGAGTTTGCATGAAAAGTATAATCATTTGGGGAATAAAAGCAACACCAATAATAAATCATGGAGCTCAAAAAAAGTCAAATAAATGTCAATGTAGTAAAAACCCTTACTCTCTTTACTATCTTACCCTAAAAGCGGAATAACCTACAGCCAATAACCTGATCCAACCAAAGGATCAACTATCAGGGGTTCGACCTCAAGGGGTGTATAATTAAATTACAGGATTGATAAAGCTCTTCTGCGCTATCCAAACAAGAGGCTGTCAGATGCATAGATTCAGGGTCCCATTTGAGAGATGGCATTCCATGGGTCTGATGTCTGGCTCTAAGAATGAGTATTTTTAAACACACACGCCAGGTGCTAGGTTTGGTAGTTATCAATCACAAGCCATACTACTCTCCTACTGGTCAGTTTAGTTTTGTCCAGACTGAAAAGGTTTTCTAACAGGAAGTATCTGGTCTATGGACCACCATAAAACATAACTGCAATTGTCCCAGTGATCAGTGATTCCACATGTCTAGAGCTAGGGAAGGAATAGAAGAAGAGCAGATGAAGATAAGTTTCCATCAACGGATTTTAAAAAGGAGAGGTGAGAGAAGACAGCTTGCTGACTAGACCCAGAGAATAACAGAGAGAAAGGCCTTTTTCAGTCCAATCACATTATTTTATTCTCTAAATTCAATTCCTGCCCCCAAATTCATCTCTTTTTCTATCTCTTCCTCTAGACTCTTTCTAGCTTTACGAAAACAGTCTTGTCTTTACTATTATGTAAACTGAATATAGTTTTATAGTCTTTATGTAAGTGGATGAGTATTTAAACATTCTTCTTATCACCCACCCCCAACCAAAAATCAGCTAATTGCCCTTTAACTAGTTTCCTTTACCTTAATTCTTGATCACTTCTGCAGGAAACAATTCGGCTCACACCCTTTAACTCAAGTGACTTGTTTTCCCACAAACCAGTACTCAGTAACAGAAACAAAATCCTCCTTTCACTATCTTATTAGCCTCCTATTTAAGGGAATGAGAATGTAAACATAAAAGTTGTCGATTAAGGCTGCAATTAAAATATTTTTCTTTGAAAAATGAAATTTTAAAAATAAAACCTGAAGTTACTTGGTAGTAAGTGTACTACCTACACAGATAAAGCAGTAGGACAGGATCCTGTGAACTTTTAAATCAACTTCCAGAGATCTCTTTATTTGAAAGGGCAGTGAATAAATTTTCTCAGTGTTCAATTTTAGATGAGACCAACATTCATATTAGGTTCTCAGAAAATCTAAAATGGTCTTTGTGGGTGGGTCTGTTCAGGACAGAGAACACCATATGGAAATATAATGATATTGCTTCAAATAGATACTTTTGCCATGAATCAAATCAATACATTTAGGTTTTTACAGAACTTCTCATTACCTACTAATGGTCCCTAAAATAGGACCACCACTATTTCGAAAAAGTCTGGGGTGAGTAGGGGGCACAAGTTTTTTCCTCTTACTAGCTTTGAAATTAAAATAGCATAATCGCTCCCCCCCGCCAAAAAAAAGTGTTCCAAAGTGAAGAAAAATTATGGGATTACTAAAGCTCATATATCATGCTGAGTTAATTTTAATTTATAATAGCTAAATTAAAAAGTAATCTTGCTCTTATAAAAATGTTAGGCTTTTGAGTTACATATTTACCTGGATACACAATTACTGTAGGTAACAGAAATGTCTGGTATAGGCGTTAAAGACATTACATATGATTCTACAGTGAAAAGTAGAGCAAAATCCAAGGAAGTAACCAGTTACTCTATGGAAGACTATTATAGGAGATGGGCTATATAAGAGCTGAAGTTGGTTCCTCTGAGAAAGAAAAAAGAAATTCCGTTTAGATAAGTTAAAGATTATAAGAAGACAGTGGCTCTGAAAAGAGGCAACACTGTATTGTTATTATATTTAAACACTGGGTCCTCAGAGAAGAAATGTGTAGACAGAATAAGACACTGTTTAGTTTTTTCCCCCTGTTCTTGTTTTGTATGTCAAATGTAGACAATAATGGACGATAATTTGGTATTAACTTATTTTTTTAATCGTCACCCAAAGACATGTTTATTAATTTTAGAGATAGGGAAAGGAGAGCGAGAAGGAGAGAAACACCAATGTGAGAGAGAAATATTGAATGGTTGCCTTTTATACACTCCCCAACCAGGGATCGAGCCCATAACCCAGGCATGTGCCCTGGCCAGGATTTGAAACTGCAACGTTTTGGTCTATAGGATGATGCTCCAACTAAGTGAGCCACACAGGCCAGGATGATATACCTTATTCTTTTCAAGGGGCAGCTGTATGGGTCCTTTAAATAAAATCCATTTCCATGAACATACAGTTTATTTAAATTTGTGACTGTGATGCGTTTACAGAAATGTATATAAAACTAACAAGTTTCTTTTATTACTTACTGATTCTTACTTTCAGAACTAAATTAGTATGATTTACCTTTTAAAACAAGGAACATATAAATAACTAGGCTCTTCATTTTAACAGTATAGGTTCATTAAACACTGTCAAAATAAAAATCCAAAGTTAAAAACATAAGATCATATCTTACTTTCACAGTTTCTACATCTCCAGCCTTTGCAGCTTCCAGCAATTGTCTGTCTGCTTCTGAATTACCTAATGGGATACCCTCTAAAGAGAAAGAGAAGGAAAGAGTAATTAACTCCTACGTAGAAAGTGGACCACAAAGCTTTAAGGGAGGCATCTTATCTGAAAGCAAAGTTCTTTTATAATTGGGGAGATTTTGTACTAAATACCTATGGCAGTAGAGGAAAAACAGTAAGATTTTCTTAACTTTTTTTGGAAACATATACAAGTGACATATATGTAGATGTGAATTATAATAATAAAGTGTTATTTAAACAACATAAAAGAACATAAAATAGATGATGAAAGATGGTCTGCTCTGTACGAAGCCTGTAGAATGGTGGAAAAATATAGGAGAGGGCAAAACCCGCCAGAGGTCTAACCATGTTCTGACATTAACTAGCTATCTGACTGGGGCAAATCCCTTGAGCTTTGCTGGGTTTCAGATGTTTTCTGTTCTAAAATGACAGAAGTTGGACAAGAAGATATCTAAACTCACTTTCAGGTTTGAAATTCTGTTTTATAGCTTCTATAAATCCCATAGGAAAGAGAAAAAAAACATGTACCTTGTATCTTAGAACAAAATAAACTCGAGATGGATTAAAGACTTAAGTATAAAAATTAAACTTTAACTATAATAGAAGAAATTGTAGGTAAGTATTTTTTATCTTGCAGTAGAAAAGCATCTTAGAGTAGTACATCAAAAGCAGAATCAAAACTGATTTGGAAAAATATCTGCCAGGCATTAAATAAAGCATTAAAGTTGCAAGGCAAAGAAAAAAATGGAAAAAATGCTGCAACATGTATCTTAAAACTGCAAAATAATGACACTTTCTTTTTCATCCATTAGTGGGCAAAGAGAAAATGGAGGAGCTGACAGTATTTCTTATTTGTGTTAAAAAAAGCACTTATTACTTCTGTAATTTACACAAGGGGATTATTAAGAATCATAATACCTAGGGGTTGACAAGAAGAACAGATCCTGTCATACACTATTAGTAGTACGGCATAAAATGGTCCATAACCTTTCTAGAAGATGACTTAACAATTACATTTATCCTCTGACCTGGGAATTGTACTGTGATAATTTATTCTAAGGAACTAGCTGAAAAAGTACTAACAGCATTTAGCATAAAACTACCAAGACTGTAAATGTCCCCCACTAGGCAACTGAATAGGACTAGCCAAACTGACACTGCAACAACTGTGTGGTATGCAAGGAAGTAAAGCAGTCGTGTAGTTAGTTTACAGTTTTGGCAGGAGGTTTTATTGACCTGCCTTCATCTATTCAAGGAGTGTTTTTCTCAAAATGCGGTTTCTAGACCACAGGTATAGTTAGTGATCATCAAGTGCGACTCTTAAAGATACAAAAGGCTTGATCTGTTACACTTCTCATTAGAGCTTTGAGATGTCAGACACTCTATTAAATTCTAGTAAAATGTAGAGATGTTGGCGAAGACACTTTAAAATCATGGGACCAGATTTCTAGGCTAAAATTTTTAAGATATGTGCAGATATTTATAGCTTGTGTGTAAATATTTAATCTAAATATTTTTGTAATGAATGGGTGAATTTAATAAATATATTCTATTAAGTCAAATAGTTGGTTACTTTGTATAAAATCTATACACCTTATATATGAAAAATCTAAAAAAGAGTGTAGAGGTAGGGTTAGTCTTTACAGTATTATTTATCACTATGGTTGCTCTACTAAGAGACATCTACCTTTCAAAGTTTTCCCTTCTTTAAAAACAAATAGCAACTATTGTATCATACTCTTAAAAGTTTTCTAAATAAAAACTTAAGAGTCAGCTACTTATTTGGAGAACTTGGGCAGAAAATGCTACTGAAACAAAATCCTAATTAAGATTTAACAACATTTGGATGTTAAGTATAATGAGTTAGGAAGAAATACAGCCAAAAATTAAAAAAAAAAATTCCTTTTACTACCAACTTTTACATGTGAAAAAATTCAAAGGTTAATTAAAAAATAGTAATTTCATGGAAGCAATTAATACCTTGAAGAAGCTGCTGCACGTTTTCATTTCCCATCTGTAAGGCAGTAAAGCCCTGAAGGGATATGATGCTAGGATCGCACCCATAGCTCAGGAGCAGGCGGCAGGTTTGTAGATGGCCACAGTGTGCAGCTCTGTGCAGAGAAGTCTGACCGAGGTTATCCAGAGCATTAACCTTAACAATGCAAAAAAAAGTTGAAGTTAGCCTTCAATGCAAATTTTAAATCATCCAATCATGTATTTAACATTTACTACTAATTTAAAATTTTCAATTATTCTCTTAAGAAGTCTATTCAAAGCAGTATTTATGCCCAAATTTAGAACATAAGTTCAATTCATGAAGGCTAACATCAGAAGGAAGACTCAATCTTGGGTTAAAAGGGTGAGATGTTGATTAACAGCTGTGTTTATAGCATTAAAGTATTAATAGGTTCACCGCATTCAGAGCTAGTCATTGCCTAAGAAATTCTAACGTATTTTTATGGATCTCTGAGGTTCAGAAATGTAGAGAATAACCCAAAGAGAAACAATAGTCAGTAATAATAAACCCAGTGATTAGATTAGCAATAAAACACTTATTTCTATTGGCTTAATCATCTATCTTTTTTTAATCATGTAAAATACAGTCTGTATGGATACACTATAGTATAGTCACACAACAGAATACTTGTGAGCAATAAAAAGGAACGAACTGTTGATAAGTGGATGAATCTCCAAAACAGTATACTGAGGAAAAAGCCTTACACAAAAGTACAATTATCAATATAATTCCATAGACACAAAAGCCTCAAAGAGGCAAATCTCATCTATGTAGGAAAAAGTAAAAATGGTTATTGTCTTTAGGGCTGGAGATTGCCTTGGATGGGGTCCTGTCACCGCCATAAGATAATGTTCTGTATCTTGGTGAGTTTTGATTACAAAGGTGTACACACTAATCAAAATTCAGTAAATGTACATTTAAGATTTGTGCATTTCACTGCATGTAAATTTTACACTAAAATAAGCCTATAAATGAATATTGATCTCTAGATGATGCCTATGTGGAAGTATTTAAGGAGAAGTGCACAGTAATTTGCAAATTACTTTGAAGTGTGTCAAAAAAATAAAGATATTTTGATAGAGGGAGAAAATGATGATACGTAGTAATGCACTATAGCAAAATGTTAACAGAATCTAGGTGGTGGGCATATATTCTCCATAAAGTTCTTTCAATTTGGTTGTATTTTTAAAAATGTTCATAATAATAATAAAAAAAATCACCTGCTAACATTCCCCCATCTCATGCCCACTCCAACCCTCCCAACCAGGGAAATAAGTCTTCAAAACATAACTGAGTAATTAAGTTCCTTAGTAAGCAATCCTGTGGCCATTAGTGTGTTTTGAGACACTGTCCAATTTACATTCATGGAATTGGGGAAAATTTAAACAGGAAAACAGTAAGACTTTCTCAAGGAATCAAAAACTAGGCTACATATAAATGGCTAATCTCCAGGTTTATGGAACCTGAAAAAGCAATTTAAAATGCTCAGTGTAATTAATCTATTAATTCACATACCAAAGCTCACTAAAATATGAAATACCTTCACTTGAAAACTTTATTTTGGTATCACTCTGTTTTAAGATGAGGGTGACCAACTTGCCCTGGTTTGTCTGGGACTTTCCCAGTTTTAGCGCTGAAAGTCCTGTGTTTGGAACTCTCTCAGCTCTGGACACACCTGGATGGCTGGCCACCCTACTCAAGACTGTTTCACTGAGTTTCACAACTCCAATTTAATATGCATCCAGATATTCTTCTAGTAATGCATCAAATGCATAAAAAAGCAAATAGTGAAAAGTTAAAGAACAGAGAGACAAATGAGATATGACAAGCAGTCAAGTAGAAATAACTTTATTCAATAATTTACAATAGGAAAGATGAAAATTATACATTATCAAGAATTCCCCCAAATCAAAGAGAAATGAAGACACGGAGAGGCAACAGAAAAAGAAATTGTAGAGTTTGAAGTGGTTACTTGAGTGGGAAACGCAAGGAAGGACAGATCGGAAAACTATTCTGCAAAGCACATTTAGAGAAGAGCCTCGAGGTGACCTAAGGGGAAAGGGATCTCTATTTCATTTTTTCCCCTTTATTCAGAATAAATCCATTCTTTCTGTTATATAATGAATTTCTACTAAATGAATTCATTTAAAGGCAAGGATCTGAGACTAAAAACTGTCCTGGCCAGTTTGGCTCAGTTGGTTGACGCATCACCCTATAAACTGAAGGGTTGTGGGTTCTATTCCCAGTCAGAGAACGTGACTGGGTAGTGGGTTCGGTCCACAGTCTGGGTGTGTACGAGCAATTGATTAATGTTTTTCTCTTGCTTCAATGTTTCTCTCCCTCTCCCTCTTTCCCTCCTTTTCCCACTCTCTAAAATCAATAAGCATGTCCTCAGATGAAGATTTAAAAAAAGAAATGTATCTTTAAAAAAAAACAAACCCAAAAACTTGTAAAAACTGCTGAATTAGGTGACTGTCATCCCAATCTGGAATGCTATGTATATCTTTTAGAGATTTTTTTTTTTTTAAAGTTCCTGGGTAAGAAATGATGATTTGTAGCTTGGATGAAAACATAGTTTATTCAACAAATAAAATGCTTTGTGCACAAATGCCAACTAAAAAACATTAACTTCCCAATATGAGTAGCATTTACTTCCAAGTATGGGGAGCTATGTTTTTAGTCAAGTTATTTAAATAATTTATTTTTTATTCCAAGTTCTTCAGCTTAGTCATAGAAATAACAGAGCGCAAGAAAGGCTGTGGCTGGGGTAAATATCGGGAGTTATCACGGTAACCAAGGAACAAAAGATATGAGAAAAGAACACTGGAAAATGCGATAGGTCAGAATCGGTATTCTGTAGCGAGGGATATTTTCCTCAAGGGTATGGTGTTACAGAAAGACCTTAAGGATAACTTGACTAGTGGGGGATGGTTAAAAAATGAATAGAGAAAGAAGTATATTTAAGAAAAATGTAACTGAGTAAAATCCATAGGATTTCTAGCAAAAAGTTTGATAAAAAGTATTTGCAGGACTATTTTTACGTATGGATTAAGAGTAAAAAAGTAATACTTATAAGAGAGTAACTAGTTTAAAAAGTCAGGCATTTCGTCTGCTAAACAGAAAATAACTCACTGGATTACCAAAGATTACCAAAAAGGTAATACCTTTGCTTCATGTTTCACCACAACTTCGACAACATCGTTGTGAGCTTTCTCAGATGCCACGTGTAGAGGAGTCAAGAATCTTAAAGAGAAATAGCCAGCCAGACAATAAGTGTATTTTTCAAAAAATAAAATGTGAATAATTTTTAATTATTAAAATTATACTTACTCTTTAGTTTTTTCATTGATGTTTGCTCCTTTTCTTAGCAACAGTTCACATATTTGCTTTCTTTTAGGGTATGGAGACGCGGCAGCACAATGCTAGATAATTTAAATTGTAGCATTAATCAAGGACTATATGTGACTGATTTTTATCCAAGAATATTTGTGTTTCCAATCAAGAAGTAATTTTACTTCTTTGTTTTATTTTTGACTAACTTTTTAAAAACTTTGCTGCTTGAAGATCTTTCTATTGTGCAGAATGTGTAACGATTACTAAATTCTGACAGGACCTGAAAATATTATTTACTAGATAATACCTATTACTAAATACTCTGATCAAGCTTTATATTTTTCCTACATCTTTGAAAAAGGTACTACTGATGTGATAAAAAATTTAAATTAATGTGATAGATACTCAAAACTATTCCCATTGAGAATGGTGTTTATATTATTTTTAAAAGGTTAATTAATAAAATGCCCCAAAGGTTGGGGTTTCTTTACATGAAGAAATAACATGGCACTCATCAGCTCCGTATTCTGCTTGGTAATAGCACTGATGGAACAGTATTTGTTGATGAGTGGTATTTGCTTCTCTTTCAACCAGTTGCTCCAGCAGAATAAGGAGCTTGGATTACCTGTTTGGGAAAAATCAGTGGTAGAAAATGATACACTTTAAGCTGGATGTCACAGCATTTACGTGGATGATATACCAAGGAGTAAGGGAGACAGGAGATAGGGATGCGCTAGTTATAAGCCTCATAAGTATCTTGAGGTCATGTCCCAAATCTTTTCATCCTCAACATCGAGGATGATATTCACATACAACAGGCGTTCAATAAATGTCTAAAAGAGTGAATGACTAAATAAAGTGTATGTATGTATGTGTGCGTAAAAGATCTATCTATCTATCTGTATGTATGTATGTATATGTAAAATTGAAACCTGAAAATTCATGGAATAAAAGTTCTAGATACTTGTTAAGCTAACTTGTTTTATACATCTAAATACACAGTACATATGAAACTTGCTCTCTGATTCTGACCTGTTGTTAATTTTAAAGCTTATCCAATTTTCATGACTTTGTTTCAGATTCATTCTTTGATGCTGTGGTTGTCACAAAAATCATTTCTTTGCTCTCAGTAAATCCCTTTCTAATTGGGGAACATAGCTCCTTTGATATGTTATGAGTGATCACCCCAGGACATCTATTAGGATAGTACACAGACTGAAAATAGTTTATTTCTAAGAATTCTGATCACATCCATTTCAAATTGCTCCTCTATTCCTCTGCCCCATTCTGGGACAGGGCCTGTAATTTCTGGAAACCTGGAAGACACAGCCCCTGGACCACAACTATCTAGTACTTAACTCCTAGTATGTTTTTTTTAAGGTTAATAACAAAATAAGGTGTTTAATAGCAGAATATTTAGGAAAAATCAAGATGTAATATAAGCTCTTTGGATCAGAAAATTTTCTGTCAGTCTTTCTGAGTTTCTCTGTATCATCTTCACGCTACTATAATTTTAATTTTGCGCTAGCATTTCTTATTGGTCTGCAGCTTTGCTATTGTTTTACCTGGATATTTTTTACAAACAGCAAAAAAGGTCTACAATGTTTTATCGGTATGTTTCTACATAACCTTCACATAGTTTACATCACATTGTAAGGAAGAAAATAAACCATAGAAGATATTAGGTTAAGTAAGGCTACATGAGTTAAATTTTCCCCTAAACACATTATTTAGGGCCATTTTCCATCACCCAAAGCACATTCTGCAACCCATACAGCAGGATTTGGTTCCTTTTAAATTTCTGCTTCTAAGGTAGCTTTCTAATGATGCCATTCCCTTTCCTATCTTCCATCACTTATCCTTACTAGCGTCCATCTATTCTGAATGCTTTTCCATAGACTGCCTGGTTCTCATTTACTTTGTTACAGATCCACAGAGTAGTTATTACTTCTATCAGGGAAGCAGCCTCTACTCACACACTTTACTCACATAGTAGAGAGAGAAAATATACAGACTTTAGATATGATTTTGAAAGAAATCATAATACTAGAAGGAAAACCAAGTGATCTTTATCTTGGAGGTAGAATTGTTTTCTTTCTCATTATTTTCATTGTGTTCCAAATTTTCTTTTTAAAGATTTTATTTATTTATTTTTAGAGTGACAAGGGAGGGAGAAAAACAGCAACAACGTGAGAGAGGTACATCAATCAGTTGCCTCTCGCACATGCTCCGACTAGGAGCTGAACCAGCGACCTTTCACTTTGCAGGAGGATGCCCAACCAAATAAGCCACATTGGTTAGGCAAGGTTCCAAATTTTCAATCATAAAAGTTATAATTTTTATAATAAAAAAGCAAATTATATGAACCATTCATGATAAAAAATTATATATAATATATCCACTATATACATAAAACATTTTTCTGGAAGGATACTCAAATGAACAATGGCACTGCCTTTTGGGGAGCTTAGGTTGTCTATTTTTCTGTATTGTCTGATTTTTTTTATATATGTGCAGGTATTAATTTTTAAAAAGCACAGATTTTAGAACAATGCTATTACTGAAAGTAGGACATTATGATAGTTACTCTGTATCATCAGAAGGGGTAAAACATTTTGATTAGTTTTAAATGGTTTTGGTTACAGTATTGTAAAAACAAATCTGAAACATTACCAAAGCTGTTTCATGTGTTTGAGGATGCTTAAAATTCACCATTTCCAGAGAGAGATGTTTTTTGATTCGTGTAACATCAGCTTCCCGTGCAGCTTGCAGCAAAGAGTGGCCTTTAAATTCATCTAGATGAAGAAAAAGTATTTAAATCTGCATGAGAATTATCAAATTGATAGGACTCACTTAGTATTTTTCTTAAAATTATTTTCAAAATTATCTACCAAAATAGCCAAATTAAGAGTCTAAAGACCGTCTCCAAACATAACCCCTGAGAAGGGAACCAGTGGTATTCCAGTTCCCTCAGTTATGACCCAGTTCATCTCCACCTGTACCACAGACTTAGCCCATGGCCAACTCAAGATCTACTTTGGTCTGGAGGTTATTTGAGTACTGCAATGCAGTCCCAGACCAGATGGTTCTGAGAATTTTCTAAAACATAAAAAGTTTTCTCAGTAAAAACAGAGGGTGACAGTCTGTTTTCACTGAGTCCTTACACTAACATTATAGCAATAGCAGGTGGCTTTGTTCACATATCAGAGAACTAAGGGACAAGTTGGATATTTCCAAGGGGCATTTATGTATTTTCTTAAAGTTCCTCTCCTCTATTCCTCAGGTTTGTGAAACCATCCACTATCCTTTAATACTCCAAAACGATGTAAGTTTCCTATTTATGTATACCGAACTGTGTATGATGTAGGTGGCTGTTTCTCACTACATCTACTGCAGCTATACACAGAAAACCACAGAACTGCCCAGATACCAAAGAATATTAGATGGTAGAATCTGGGGACTATGTTTACAAGACAGCAACCTACAAATAACACTTTAACCTCATGGCAATTTCACTAGAAAGTCACATCAAAGATGGGAACAAATCCAAATTCTTTTCAAAAGCGTACCACCTACAAGACTCAAACATATAAAAAGCATTTAACTTGACTTTAAAAAAATGAATACAAATGCGTTCTTTTTATAGCATCTTAAGAGCAGAATGAGGAAAACTTCCAAATGATTAAAAATGTTAGTCTAAAAAACAACATATATCCATGGTTAAGGAAAATATTCTATTATTTAAACATTTCTAGAAACAAACAAGAAATAATTATTAGTTTAATTGATATCATAATATTATAGCAAAATAGTCATCATTTTATACTCACATGCTAATCTTTCTTTTAATTGTGGTGTGGGAGCCAAGTCTATAGCACTCTTATTGTGACAATTCAGCAGTGTTGGATCTGCACCATAACTCAGGAGAAGAGAGCACACTTCAACCCTGTTCTTAGAAGCTGCCTCGTGAAGAGGAGTGAACTGCCACAAGTCCATTGCATTTACACAGGCACCATGCTGGGGGGTGAGGGGAAGGAAATACATATTTAGTGTTCAATTTTTAAGAGAATTTAGAATTATTAGTAGTCTGTAATTTAACATCACGTAAGCTTAAACAGGTTATGGTCCCAAAGTTCACTTTTTAAACCAATTATTACAGAAAAAGAATACATTTTCCCTCCGTGGAAGGAATAGTAGCTGGCTGCTAGGCCTACCAACAAAGGGCTATGTAACTCTTTTATTGTTTAAAAAAAAAAAAAGTTAAGAATTAAACTTTAGAAGTAACATCATCTTTTCCAAAAACTATTTGTTTCATTTTCTTATAAAAGGTATAATTTACATACGGTAAAATGCACAGTTCTTAAGTATATACAGTAGTTCCCCCTTACTCATGGGGAACATGTTCCAATACTCCCAGTGATGCCTAAAACCATGGATAGCACCAAACCCAATATATACGATGTTCTATCCATACATACATATCTATGATAAAGTTTAATTTATAAATTAGGTACAGTAAGAGATTAACAACAATAATAAAACAGAACCATTATAACAATATACTGTAATAAAAGTTATGTGAACATGGTCCCTATCTCTTAAAACAGCCTATTGTACTGCACTCACCTTTTCATTTACAGGAAGCCGTTCATGGTTTCTCTTTGGCATACCTGAATTACTAGTATTACTACTCTTGCTTTTTGGGGCCATTATTAAGTAGAATAAGGGCTACCTGAATAGAAGCAAGAGTGCAATACCAGGACAGTTTATCTGATAACACAGATAGCTACTAAATGACTAATGGGTGGGCAGTATATACAGTGGGGATACGCTGGGTTCATATCCCAAGGGGAACAGCGCAAACTTTCATTCCACTGAGAATGGTATGCAATTTAAAACTTATAAACTGTTTATTACTGGAATTTTCACTTAAAATATATTTGAACTAAAGTTGACTGAAGGTAACTGAAACTGCAGAAAATGAAACTGTGGATGGGGTAGGGAGCAGGGGGATTACTATAGTTTGATGTGTTTTGAGAAATGCACGTATCATGATACCATCACCCAATTTAAGACAGAGGACACTTTCATTACTCTAGAATGTTCCCCATGCTCCTTTTATAGATAATTCCCACCCTCATTCTGACAGTACCATATATTAATCTGTTCTTGAATTTTATAAAAATGGAGTAACACAGTATGTATTTTGTGTCTAGCTTTTTCTGCAATATTTCTGAGATTCACTCATGTTGTATCAGTAGCTTGTTTTTAGTGCTGAGTAGTAGCACGCCATTGTGTAAGATACATCATAATTCACTAATCCATCATCCTTTCGATGGGCATTTGGACTATCTCTAGTTTTTGATTTTGGCTATTATGAATAAGCTGTTATGAACATTCACGCCAAGTCTCTATGGACACATGCTGTCATTTCTTTTGTATATATCGAATTTTGTAGTCTGTTCAATAGAATTCCTGGGTCATATAGTAGATACATTCAGTTTTATTACAGATTACCAAATACTCTTCTAAAGTGGCTGTATTATTTTTGCATTGCCACCAGCGACGTTTGTGTTCCAGTGCTCCACTGCCTTGCTAATACTTGGTATTGTCAGTCTTTTTAATTTGGCCATGTCCAAGTATTAAAGGTGGATGGACCACAGGAGTAGTCACTCCAGTTTAACCTCCCATCAAACACAAAATTCCTTCCATACCACATCTGCAGAAAGTGAACAAGTTACTTACTCTTAGTACCTGGAATAACTGGAAACTAATTTTCAACATAACTTTTTATACTTACTAGAGAGCTCCTGTTAAAAAGTTCTCTTCTACCAAGTTAAATATGTACTTTAATCTATTGGTCTTCTTTGGAGCAAAAAAGAACAATATTCTTTGTGACATCTGAAGGCATCTCCTGTTTTTCTTTTCTAATCTAAATGCCTTCAGCTCCTTCTTCATTCATCCTTCTTATCAGATGGTTTCTAGACTTCCTATCACCCTAGTGGCCCTCAACTAAATATACTTCAGTTTTAAAAATTCATTTAAAAAATATTAAGAGCCTACAATAATGGTGGATTCTCAATGTGGTCTGACTGTGCAAGTACAATGCATCTATTATTACATTTGCACCTGACACTATACTTCTATTACTGGCATAAAATTATGTTAGCTATTCAAGCAGTCACATCACAATCAGTACATATCCTTGTCATAAAAAGCAGTCACTGCATGTCTGCTGTTAAATGCCAGCATGTGCTAGGCAGACTCTTTGGCAAGGGTTGCCTTGCCAAAACTCACTTACTAACTCAGTGTTGCTCAGGACTTCTGCCTGTATTCCCTGTCTCTGCCTTACCTGCATTCTCCTGACTCTCCTGGGCTTGATTACTCTGGTAACTGTTTGCATCCTCACCTCTTCTAACCTCCTCTAGATATAATCTCCAGCCAGTCTCCTGCTCTCATTTAGAAAGTGCAAGGTCTCAGAAAAACACCATTTAGTTATTTGTAAAGGTCCCATTGCAATCTGCCTGCTGTTTCACTCTAATCCATAACAACATTCCAAATATTCTGCTTAACTCAAGATTCAGTTTTACAACAAGCAAAAGGCATTACTGCTATAAATGTATAATATCGCAGCCATATTATAAATTTAAAAAGGCTTATGGGCTACTCAGAGTATCTAATCATTATGAAGTTGTTTCTGTGGGAAAATGTATTCTGTGGTAGCACATGCCCCAAAGGAAGGACGGAGGCACTGGACACAAATGCCTTCTTTCCCTTCTTATGACAGCTGCTGACAGAACAAGGAAAAGTATTCAAGGGCGAGAATGAGTGCAGAGTGAGAAAAGTGTAGGGTCAAATACATACACAGAGACTGGGGGCCAAAAAAAAATTGGGTGCGGTTAACATCCTTTGCAATCAAAGGAGAATATATTATCTTGTATTCTCAACCAACAGGAAGCAAAATAAGTAATTTCTTGCCAGTTCTGGGAACCTGTTAGTTAAACAACAGCCCCCCAACAAACTGGAAGAATTAAAGCTTACCAAGTGAGCCTGTTCCAACTCAAAGTACAAATGTTGCAAGTGTAGCAGGTGGTTTTAATAACATGATTCACTAGAAATTGCTCTCTGATATTTTTCAAGAGTTTTGAAACTTCACTTTAGCCACAAATTATAGAATCACTTAATTTGTTTTTTGTAAGATGGTAGTGCCACTTTATATTTAAAATCTTATGGTATCTCAAAAATCTCAAGCAAATGCTAACCTATCAATCATCTACATTTTATAATAATTATAAATACTCCAATATCCACCAAGCACTAAAAACACATAGAAGACAGATACGTTATGTATTTAGAGTAACTTTAGATAACTATAAGAAAAGTATAAGACAACTAACCTTGACCAGAAGTTCAGTTACTTCATAATGACCGTAAGAACAGGCATTGTGTAAAGGCACCAGATCACTACAATATAAAAGAGGGGAGAAATCTGTTATTACAGATTCCCTAGACTTATTTAATTTTAATTAAATTTATTTAGATTTAAATAGCAAATGATTTACACGAACTTTGAATAAAAATGTATAAAATTTAGTAACATCCGTTTGAACCCTAAGTCCTAGCTATCCTAACTCCGAAGTCTCTTTGAAATCCATCTTTTTCCCCCCACCACGTTGGCACTGTCTTGGTTCGGGCTTTTACTATTGCTCCCTGTATTACTGAAATAACCCCTGCTTAAATTTGACCTTCAAGCTATAGCCAGATTTTTTCAAAAAAATCTAATCTAAGAAGGTTATCTAATGTAGTTACTCCTTGTTCTAACATCCTTCACTGGTTCTTCTTTGCTTTCAAAAGATGGTTCCCACTGCTTAGCCTGGCGTACAATGATCTGACCCTCTCTAGCCTTACCCTGCAAGTATACCAAACAGTTTGGTATGCTGTTAAGTATACTTGCAGTTCCCTGAATGTCTGCATACAGGACTACCCTCTGGGTGTAGGGATAGATTTCCCTTCCTTACTTCTAAACATGTTTTCTAAACTCACAGCTCAAATACTGACTCTTCTTTGAGATAAATTCTGTACAGTATAGTCCTTAATAAAACCAAAACCTAATTTCTTCATGACTGCAATGGAAAAACAATTTTCTATATAAGAAGGTATGGTGGAACCTTAAAATCTTTACATATCTTTAAGCTGTTCCTCCAAGGGAATTACTCACAATTAATTGCCACAGACATGAGATGACCTTAGTCTTCAGTTCTACGTATCCCTTCTTTAAAGACTCATGACTTTCCTTCCCATTTTTTGGCTACATAACATCTTACTTACCTGACCACTAATTTTATTTCCAACTATCTGCTAGCTACCTCCACCTGAGTTCCCATCATCATCTCATAAAACTATGAGTTCTAAAAGTGAACTCAATTTTTCCTCCCAAAACAATTTTCCCTCTTGGATTTTAATGTGTGTATCACTGGTTCTCACTCATTCAGCTTCAAAACTTGAAATGTAATTATCTTTTTATTCCTTTCTCATCACATCCAGGCATTCAACAAATCTTGTCCATTCTTAAAATGAACTACCTCTTAATGTCTTTTCATTTCCGTTTTATCTACCACTACTACAGACCTTCATTACGCCCAAATTCCTGGCATACTCACTCTCCTAACTGCTCCTTTACTGCTTGTATTCTTCCTCTCCAATCTACCCTACCCACTGCCACCAGAATGTACCTCCTGTCACTCCTCTTTAAGAAAAACCATTCCCCTTGCTTAAGATCCTTCAATGGCTAAGGTGGCTGACAGAATGAAATGTGAATTTCTTAGGCTAAAATAACTAGTCCTCTAAAACCTGGTTCTTACCTATTTCTCCAACCCTAACCTTCACTTCTCTCCTATGTGAATCATCTGCTTCAAGCAAGCTGGTCTAGTCATTGTGACCTAAATATGCTACAGTATCTGCTTTCGCAACCTCTTCACACACCAAACTTCTTGCACACAGTGATGGTTCCTAAACTCTCTGCTTTCTTGAACTGAGTACAGGTCAAGTACCATCTCCTCCTGATGAATTTCCCAATCACTATGGCTATCTCTGAGAGTCCTTTCCTGGGAACTCCTATAGTAGTGTCCCTCTGTATCACCTCACACTTAGTATACAACTTGCGGTGTTAGGTATCTTTTCACAGCCCCTAAAGGGTAGTGTAAGCCCTCGAAAGTGGTTGCCTGAACATTTTATAATTCCCTGTATCCTCAGAGCAATCTGCATATTCTAAAAGCTGAATAAATGTTTATGCTATTTAGTAAAAAATGTGATTTTTATAAGGTTACAGAAATTATTACAAGGATAGTAACATTTAAGAAATCCTACTTTTTGTTCAAATACTTACCCTTTATCTTTAGCATGGACATCAGCTCCATGCTGCAGTAACAGCTGTACAATCTTTACTCTATTGTATCCTGCTGCCAAATGCAATGGAGTTGACTGAAATGTTAAATCAGAAAAATTAATCAAATTCAAATACTGGCTTTAAAATAGTTCGAAGAGCTAAAAATCCAAACCAAAAATCCCGAGAAAAAGCTTTATAACTTTATTGTCCAAATAAGTACTCATTATTTTGGTTTTAAAGAAATCCAATGCATTACTAAAGGCATAGAATAAAAGCTTCTAAGTTCATTATTGAGAATAGGAAGCAAACAATTAAATGTTTATTATCAGTAAGTTTTACCAAGTTTAAAATTTAATCCAAATTACTGCTTAAAAGAATATATCAGCATTCTCATCATATGTTTTAATTTATAGTAAGATAAATGCATTTTCATGTTGCCAGAAGATTAACAAACTTAGCTGCAAAAGGAAGTACCTTTCTACCATCACTTGCATGGCAGTTGACATTTAATGGTGTGAGCAGAGCCATCATTTTTTCCTCGTTGCCACTCCTAACACAAAAAAAAATTCATTAGCAATTTCTATTCTTTATCAGATCCTACCTAAAGACGTACATGCGAACATTTAAAAAATTCACTCTTTTACAGTTTCCTTATTGCGAAAAAAAATTTAAATGGAGAAGATTTCATGGTATATATTCATAACACACCTGGCACTTTCCAAGAGTTCATCTTTCTTATATTCACCTGTGAATGAAGGGGGGAAAACAAACCCAGAAATTTTAACTTCAATTACAAATGTAACGACAGTTTTATGCATAAACATGTTCAACGAATTAAATTTAAAATATGTAAGTTTGGAAACAAATTTCCAATAAATGGAAAATGGTTAATCAATAGAATATTGTACAGTTTAAAATATTTATATGAACATGGAACGCTTCTGTATAAAAGTGGAAAAAAAGTTAAAGCTATATAATCAAGTGTAACTTCAATCATACAGAAACAATTTACAGAGAAAAAGAAAAGCCAAGGAAGAAATATACCAAAACTCTAATAAAATTTGTCTTAGGTGGAAAGTTACAGGAGAACTTTCCTTTTCTTTTTACTCCTTAAATTATTATCTAAAACCAATATGCTATTCGCTTAACACAAAATGTATCCACAATTTCATTCAAAATCCAATATACTACCATTTAGAAATGATAAAACATAATCTATTACATCACCAATTGAACATAATCATTAACATTCTTGTGAATCCAAGAGATTTTTGAACACTAAAACTTTTTATTATAATGCTATTTTAAGTGGACGGCCTTCCACTTCTGCAGTTTTCGCATCCAGAGATGCAACCAACCTCAGAGTGAAAACAGTACTTTCAATCCATGGTTGGGTATCCATGAATTAGGAGAGCTGACCATATGCACTGATTTACACCATCTTAAAGAACTTGAGTATCCATAGATTTTTTATCTGTGTGTGGGGGAGGTGTCCTAGAACTAATCCCATGTGGACCCTGAGGGACAACTGTATACAAGTAAAAACAGAATTAAGTATAACCTCTTTATGCCTATAGTTTTTATATTTATAATGAATACAAAAAAGCCCTTTAAAATTAATACAATTTAAATAAACATAATTTAACAAAATGGGTATGTTTACTGATTTGCTGAAATGAAATCCAAACTGCTTCCCACAATATTAATTGCATACTGGCTACTAGAGCAAGGCTTCATTTGAGTCCCAAGACTTCTTCAAAAAGATAAAAGTAGAGAACAGCATGGAATAGTGAAGGAGAAACATCAACACCCTTCACTTTTCTTAGACAAGAATCAAATGCCAACTGTCCAGATGTAAAAAACAAAACAAAACAAAACAAAACTGAACTGACACTTTTAAAATCTAGTTGAGGTCATTAACCACAGGAAGCTGACTGTTTACCTAGCAAGCTCATTCTTTATATTCTTCCTGTAATACCCAAAAGGAGTACACAAACCTACCAGTCAGGACTGCTTTGGCAGATGGGTCCGCTAAATCCAATGCTGTCCTTCCATCTGTATTTCGGATGGTTGGCTCAGCTCCATGCTGTAAGAGCACTGCAAAACAGCAATACTACTTTTTATTTTACTTTTTAAAAAAGATTCTATTTATTCATTTCTAGAGAGAGGGGAAGGGAGGGGGAAAGAGAGGGAGAGAAACATCAATGTGGGAGAGAAACATCAATCGGTTGACTCTTGCATGCCCCATACTAGGGACGTGGCCCTGCCCTGACTGGGAATGTGCCCTGACTGGGAATCAAACCAGCAACCTTTCAGTTCACAGGCTGGTGCTCAACCAACTGAGCCACACCAGGCAGGGTGCAATACTACTTTTTACAGATGGCAATCATGACAATTTGATTTTAGTAAGTAATTTTCTCAAAAATTCTGGTCCAGTGGTCTCAAGGTTATTTAAAGATCTTTCATATCCCGACAGTATGGTAAATGTTGTATTTTAAAGATAAGAATATAAATCATTTTATTATTTAATGTATTGTACACATTAAATAAATGTCCCCTAAGCTAAAAGTCTGATTTTCCTTTGTTAGACAAGTGATGAAAGACAGATGAGACTATATAAGAAAAGGCAAGTCTGCTCAAAAGTTTGTTTTCTCATTCCAAATGAATACTGCCTATGTTAGAAAGATTGTTCTATCATAACAAAAATGAAATTTCTAAACCTATAGAAAGCTTAGGAATAGGGATCTGTGGTAATGAAAATAAAAGAAATCACACAAGCAAATACTTAAAAGAAAAAGAGAGAAGAAAAATACCCTCTGCAGGGTTAAAAACCCTAAATCAAAACTGCTACATTATAACCCAAAGCACATAGAAAGAAAAGACCTGTGCTATACTCTATTGTTGTTATCTAAAGATATAGCACACTCTATAAATAAGGAGCTGGGGAAAGGAAGGGCAAACACATGCAGAAAGGGAAGCCTAGTTTCCGTTCTTTGATAGGGTTAATGCTCATTCTATTGTACTCTATTCCTACCTGTAACAGAAGTAAAATGCAAAGCATTAATGTGAGCCACACATGTAATTTAGAATTTTCTAATAGCTACATTAAAAAAATAAAAAGCAGGTTAAATTAATCTTAACACATTTTATTTAACCCAACATATCCAAAATATTGTCACTGCAATATTTACATTTATATTGTAATCAATATAAAATTGAAATATTTTGTATTCCTTTTTATTAAGTCTTTGAAATCTGTTGTATTTTCCCTTAGAATAAATACACCTCAGTTTCAACTAGCCAAATTAGAAGTCCTCAGCTACCACACTGAATAGTGCAGACTTATAACTATATTTGAAATACCCTATATTATTAAAACTAATTATTAGTATGTCTGAGACTCAGGGAACTAGGAAAGGATTATGAGCAGAAGGCAGTAAAACATAAGATAACACACAGGAAAGGAGAACTGGGCAGATACTAGGTAATCTATTTTGTGTCTTTATAAATCACCTAATTTAAACTAAACTGGTGACTCTGGAATGAATAGTGATTCAGTGTGTGGAGGCAGGGGAGAATTATGTAAGTCTAGCACAGGGCCTCTGGACTTTTCCTAGTGCACAGAGCTGGCTTTGTATTTGCCTGAAAAATTTCGACTGTCCCCGGTTTGCATCAGGAAATAGAACTAAGGTAGGTAGCAGAGTCCAAAATCCCTGACTATGTTAGGTTCAGAAAGTCAATACCAGGTTAATAAAACTCTCAAATAAGCATCTTTCTCACATATGATTTTCTGTCAATGATCAATCTGTTAGGCAAATCCTATGAGAGATGATTTCTTCTTTATTTATCCTGCCATTTCTATTTTCCCACAATAACCCTAGTTCATGCCCTCATCATTTCTCATCTGGGTCATTCTGCAGTTTCCTAGCTAATCTCCCTGATGCTATCTATTCTACCAGCCCCTCATCAGTTCACTCTTTGTAAAATACACTACTGTCATCACACTGTGGTTCCCCTCCTTAAGTCTTCAATGATTCCATACAACCTACATAACAATATCAAGCTCCTTAACCTGGAATTCAAAGTTCTTTATACAGATGTCCTTACTTTTTCAATCTTCCTCCCACTACTTCCTCAAAAGACTCCCAGAAGGAGTAACCAGACTCCAGCCTACTCAATGTGCTCATTATCCTCGAACACTCCTGTTCACTTCTACCATGACTTTATCTGGTTCTTTGTGTGTGCTACCTCCCAAGAGAATTCAGATTTCTAGAAAACAGGAATCCTGTCTCTGTTCTCTAAAGAACTTTAAATTCAGTACTATTACACAAAATGACACTTAGTAAATAGTGGTTAGCTTAAATCTCGAACTATTCTCAACTATTTAAATTCACCCTGGCAGAAATTGATATTACCAAATGAAGTCAATTCAGATTCAGAATAGTTACAAACTATTTCAGAAGAATTCTGGAAAGTAAAGAGTCTTACCTATGCAAACATCAATCTTTCCTTTAATGGCAGCTTCATGGAGAGGAGTGTAATTCCAATTATCACGAGCATTTGGGTCTGCACCATGTCGCAAAAGGAGGTTGACTACTTCAGCATGACCAAAAGAGCATGCGTTATGAAGAGGAATAAGGCCTCCGTCATCACGTGCTTGGACATTTGCACCATTCTGAAGCAAATATTCAACTACATCTTTCCGCCCAAAACCTAAAAGAAAACAAATTATCCACATAAGTCCTTCAAAGAAAATACATCAAATTAGAATCAGCAAGTAAAAGCCATGCTAAAATGCTTCTGGATGGGAAGTAATAAGAGAGACTCAACAATTCAAGAAGTCATTGATGAGACAGGCATATACGCAATACTGATGTGTATGACTAAATACTGAAATTGACGTTTAAGCATGGTAGAAGGGCTACAGTGATTATATAGTTACCAATAGCCCAAGACACAGCTAACTTCTATAACTTTGTGTCAACATGATTCCACAGCCATTAAGATGTCTGAAACCTGTCTGGAGACTGAAGCAGAGATCAGCATGTTTTCAAAGTCACATTGTAAAGACCACAACATGCGAGGGGAGGTCATGTTGCTATTCTGAGTAGACGAAGAGCCTGAAATTTTGAGTGTCTGAAGCCACTTCTTGACATAAAAGGAAATTTAGCGGAGGTCAGTATGTAGCTATTTAAAATTCAAACATCTTCCACTGTTAGAAGTTGGGGAACCCTTTGGATTCAAGATGCTTCCTAAACTCTGAAGGCTAATCCCTGATGAAATCCCCATTCTTACGGTCTCGAGAATAGTTCAAAGCATCTGTTTTTAAACACTCATTTCTTGACGGAAAGATAGCTTTGCAGGGTATATTCGGATCATGTTCTCACTGGCCAGGTAGAACATGAATAGGCATATCCTTAAGAGTCAATGCCAATCTCCATATCCTAAGGATCTCTTTACAAAGGAATCAGAAGCCTAAAGTTAGTAGTCATGGTTGCTCAGGATATATTGTGGTTTATTTTATAATTATGGAAGAACACTTACCTTCAAACACTGCTCTATGTGTGAAATTCCTGATGAAGTCATACAGTGAGTTTGAATCTACTATAAAGCACTAACGGTGAAACAAAGCAGGTCTATTTGGAAAGTAAATTTGCTGATCAATAAACTGCGTCACTCAATGGCAGGTACTGTGTCCTGTTCATTTCTGTTCACTTGCCAAGGCTAGGATCTAGCATATAGGACTTCACAAACATTTGCTTAGTGCATGTCTAATACTTTGATGAAACAGTAAGCAAACAGCCCTCACAGGGACTATGGAGCTGATAATTTGTGACCACTAAGAAAAACAGTCTACTCAATTTCTTTCTTGTCAAGTTTCATTACTATCTAGGTACCACTGGTTTCAGCAGTTGCAGGAACTGTCTTGCTAACCATGACTATTGTTAACAGTATCATGTTTTGCTGCTACGCGGGAAACATCTTTTCATCTGAATGGCTTCCAAAAAGCTATAACGCAGTGGAAGTCACCACAGAGGAACCAACTTAAATGCTCAGGAAATTTTGCTGAGAGCTGCTACCTCCCGCTTTTTATAGTTTAAAGAGGGGATGGGCCATTGATGATATAACAGGTCCAATATGAAATGATAGTGATATCTGGACAATCTAAAGGTACGCTGGTGTCACATACGGCTTTGTCAGAAGAAAACATTCAGAAACAGAAAATGTCAGTAAATGCCACAAAACAGAGGAGGCTCCTAGAGTCTGGGGGATGGGATGTATAACCAAACAGTCTTAAGTTCTGAGTTATATAGCCAGGACTTGTAAGATTTTTCTGAGGGATGTCATTTTAAACTTACTAGTAACTTCAGTTTGCAAAGATCTAAGGAAGGTATTTCCCACATACATTTCTTTAGAGAGGAATATAAGGGAGAAGGTTTTGCCTAGCTCAGCTTGGGACAGATACACCATTAGTCTGGTCAGACTAGGAAAAACTTGGAAAAGGGTGCCATGACCTCTGGGGTGATGAAATTCTCACAATCTAAATGAGGAAGTACTGAAACGAATACTCCAAACTAGTTGTTAATGAAGTCAATAGCCTTCCTCTAAGTCCAGCAAGAGTTGGGGAAAAATGTGTAGCTCAAGTCTTGATAATACACTGGGAGATGGGCTAAGTCATGAAAGATTCTGAATTTTTAAATATACTAGTGTTTATTTGATACTGGGGTTTTCTGCTGATGTAGGATTTAATACTCCCCCCTCTCCGCCAACCTCATACACAGCAAAACAAATGACCTTGGGAACAATAATCTCTAGTTCAATTCTAGGCTGGGAATGTGGGTACATTTTATGTATCTCCCGTAATTATGACGTTGGTCTACACACAAAAGGAGGAAATGCTATTGAAACATTATTAGATGTCTTTAAAAGTACCATTTTGGGAAAGGATATGAATGGCAAGCACAAAAGATGCTGTACCTTTGGTAGCTGAGTTGTTAAAACCTTCAAGGCAGAATCATTCTACCTTTTTTTTTATTTTTATTTTTTTGGTTAAACTATTTACTTTTAGAAAGAAGGGAAGGAGAAAGAGAGAGAGAGAGAGAGAGAGAGAGAGAGAGAGAGGGGGAGAGAGAGAGAGAGAGAGAGAGGGGCGCATCAATGTGAGAGAGAAACATAGATTGGTTGCCTCTCATACACATCCCAACCAGGGACTGAACCCTCAACCCAGGCATGTGTCGTGACACGGAATCAAACAGGCAACCTTTCACTTTGTGGGATGACACCCAACCAAGTTAGGGCTCATCCCTCTTTCTTACACCAGTCAGATTCTAACCTGTTGGTCCAAATGCCTAGCCTATGCAGAAATCCTTTCAACAACATCTCTGAAAGATGCCAATCCCGCCACTGTTTGGACATTTCCACAGCTAAATCCCACAGCTAAACAGCTTGTTAAAGGCAGTCTGACTCTTTGCGACCTTCCACCTACTGGTCCTTGTTTTCTCTGCTGAAGCCATATATATGTCACATCCACTTACTTTCCTACTGGACAGTCTTCCACATATGTGAAGGCAGTAACATTGTCTGACCTTAGTCTTCTTTCATGTCTAGAATAAAAAACTCTAGTTTTCATCTACTGCTTGTATAATAAATTCTGGAGGTTCTAATTCCAATTCCTTTAACTAAATTAAAAAAAAAATCCTTTTTGTATGCAATTCACACTACTGAATACAGTAATCGGGGTTCAGCCAGACTCGTTCAACGTACATGGCTGAGTAGCAAACTACAAATACAGAACAGTAACACAACACGCTACAAATACAAAACTAGTGTTACTTTGTTTAGCTAGAACTCTACAATGAAAGCTCTTTTCAATTTGTCATTCTTCAGTATACATATATCAATCATCTCTTTCCACCATCTCTACACCTGAATTCCTTAAACCCGACAAATGATTTTATACATTTCTGTACTGCATGATACCTCTCTGTACACTTCCCCCAAAATATTAAAAAATTTCAAGCCATGGAATTCTATTTCACCTCCCCCCACCCACCCCTTCTAAGATTCTAGAGAATGCTATGTATTTCTCTCTTTGGCTACGGTGGACAATAAGATGACTTTCTCCCAAAGTTCTATCCTTCTTTATTTTTCAGAAATAAGTTCAGAGAAGCAATCCTTTTTACTGAAATCCACTGTTTTCTAGGGGATTACACTGTCAAGAATTTCAGATGGCACTGCTTTTAGCAAAATTAAAGCTGCAGCCTCCCTACCACCAACTTGCCTCTACAAGTTTTGTGACATGTCACAAAAAATTCATTCATATCCTTTGTGTGCGTGGGGGTACTGGTAGGGGGGAAAAGGAAGCTAGATTGAGGAGGAAACAATTTTTCTCATAAAAATGACTTCTTAAAGCATGCTTATCTAGAAGAAATGTAATCTAGTTCAATAATAAAAAACACCTAATAGAAGAAAAGTTCCAGTTTATGTTGATTACTTTTTTCATTAACAGACCTCCTTTGGAGATGGCAACTGATTATTCTTGTAACTAAATATTTTAGATGAAAAGACACAATTTTTTCTAAACTGTTCTTCTATCATGATTCACTTTCCCTGGTCTGCACATATCTCTCATTCCTGCTCCTTGGATAGCAAAAAGATAAAAGCATGCCCCCTATCCCCCTCCAGAAAAACCTCCAAACTTTAATTGGCGTAAAAAAAAAAAAAGAGAGAAAGTTTTTCTCCATAGCTTACTCTAATAATGTACAAACCCAAGAAACTGCTTGGTCAGGCAGTTACATAGTCTCGCCACCTACGTAGAATTTCCAATGGCATGTTTAGATGCACATTAATGTAACTGATTAACTCACTACCCACAAAAGATATAAAAAATAGTCTCCATACAGTTAGGGAAAATGCAGTTGGATACACTTATTTAGAAGTTAAGAAAGCAAGTGCTCTCATTAATCTAACAATTTAGATAAAATTTACAAAGCTAGTTAAAAAGTAAGGTTCTTTTTCTGATTTGGCATTTGCAACATCTACATAATTTTGTGACAATAAGTTTAAAATTTTTTAAAGTTAAAAAAATTTTATTTTTTAATTACAATGACATATATTACATTAGTTTTAGGTGTACAACATGGTGATTAGACATTTATATAACTTATGAAGTTACACGCCTAGTTTTAAATGCAGGGCTTTAAAGCTCTTCTATAATATAGGCTGTTAGCAATTTTTAGTTTACTACTCTCCTTTTATACCTTAAATTCTTAATCTTATAACCTGTACCTGATAATATGGGTAAATTGTGAGAGGTGGGTTTGTTACTAAAATAAGTTTTCCATTTCAGTCTGAACAAACTACAATGAAATCTATGTATTTTGAAATATTGGGACAGAACTGAAAGTGGGATGGTGGGGGAGGAACAAAATCAATAAGGAGATAATCCCCTAATCTTAAACCTCTAAATATTACTATTTTCAGATATGAACTCATTAATACACTAAATTCTTGAAAGGTAGCAACTAAGATCTTCCTTGGTTATTTTTATCCCATAGATCAAGTGAACAGAATCTAAGTAACACTACCCTTTGGATTACATATCAGTTGGTTATGACACTTTGCCAAATCAGTTGTTTAAATGTTGACTACATGGTCAAACAGGACAATGCAAATTAGTGAGAGAAGGTGGCCCCGAAAACCAAAATTTTAGGCAAAATGGCTAAACAGGTGAGACCTGACTTTAGTATTCTTCCCTTTCTGCTGTCCACAGGCTGTTTCTAGTTCTCTCACGGAAAGTCCCTCAAACCTTCTCTCTTTAAAAAGGCTCCCCAATGGGAACCCAAGCAGCGCCAACAAAGTTGTAACTGATCAAGAAAGCATACATCCTAATAATATTTACACTTTAAAACGGGTACAGGTTAAAGCAAACAAATCTCTAGTGGTAGAAAGTGTAAAAGCAATGTCTGTGAACAAAGAAATCTTTCTTACGCTCCTTCTCTGCTCATCATTCCTATTCCAAAAGAACAGGGTGCTTTAAAGCATATCCTTCTGCTTTTTCGAAAAATTATCTTAGCCCTGGCTGTGTAGCTCAGTTGGTTAGAGCATCAGCCAGTATATCAAGGTTGCAGTTTGATCCCCTGGTCAGGGCACATACAACAATCATCCAGCGAGTACATAAATAAGCGGAACAACAAATCCATGTCTCTCTCTCTCTCTCTCTAAAATCAGTAAGTAAAAAATTTATTTTCAAACAATCATGTAATACACGAAATAAAACACCAGGATTATCAGTAGTGTGAGAACCTATTCCCATTTTCACTCATGAGGACAGAGTGTCACGATCTTTCCTTAAAGTGAAAAGTATAAACGCTTTATAGAAATAAGCCGAGGGTCTCATTTCTAGTTCTTTTAAATTCAATAAAATTTAATATGCTTCTTTCATAAAGTAAACATAGTAAATATTAAGAGTCATTTAAATGCTCTAAGTCTCAGAATGAGGCGAGGTTAGTTCCGATTTAACTCTAGATCCAAGCTAGTAAAGCATCTGCACCATCTTTCCTCTTGTCCTATTTTTCACCCCAACTTATGTGTGTGTGAGGCAGACACAAACCTGGACCTAGCCTAAATCAGAACTCACTCTCCCGAACTTGACAATTTCCAGTTCTAGTCTCCCCACAAACTTTCTAATGACCGACTACATAAACACAATAACGCAAATATGTCAATGAGCAACTGAGCTACTCCTTCGAAATTACATCTTTGCATTTTACAAAGGGCCTTCAACACCTTAATCCAAAGGATTGATAATAATATCAGTGGAACTTGCAAGAACGACAGATTTTGGAGATAACTGGCCTTTCCGATTACAAGGTCTACTCCGTCCTATACTCTTTCTTGAGTGCAGAGGCCTTTTAGGGTAGCAAGACCGGAAGTTGATACAGGTATTGTTGATACAAAACAAAGCCAAAAAAAGAAAAAACTTCGTGAGTGCGGCACGCTCCTCCCAGCGTCTACCCTAATCTCCTCAATTCCCCACTTGACGAGAACGAGAAGACCAGGACGAGAGCCCGGGGCGCGGGGCAGCGGGGAAGGCCAGGGCACAAGAATACTGTGTTTGGTTGTGAGCCTGAGAGCCCAGGTGCGCAGGTGGGGTCTCGCGCAAGTCGAGGCGGCGACGGCCGTGTTACCTGCGGCGAAGTGGAGCGGGGTGGATTTCCTGCCAGCTGTGTCGCGGCTGTTCACCTTCTCGGGCGTCACCAGCCTCTTGACTCGCTCCACGTCCCCGTTGCGGCACGCTTCGAACAGCTCGCGGGCGGCCGGCTCCACGGCCTCGGCCGCCACGCCCGCGCAGGCCGCGCCGCCACCGGCGCAGCGGCGGCCCGACATAATCCTGGCCGCCGCCGCTGCCAGCAGCAGCGCCAGCAACGGCAGTAGGAGCCCCGGCCCCGCGAGCAGGAGGGCGAGGCCCCCCGAAGGAGACGCGCTCAGGGCCCGGGCCGCTTGGCTCCCAGCTGTCACCGGGCTCCGCGTTGACCCATTGCCACGCTGCCGCGCGCCCCTCGCTGGGCCTCGGGATCCCCGACTGCCCCACCGCGGCGGAGGCAGCGCGAACCCGACGTTCGAGACCCGAAGGGACGCGGCGGCGGAAGCTGGGAAGGCCCCTCCTGCCAGCTCCGCGGAGTCCTGGGAGCGCGAGTGACGACGTGCTGCGCATGCGCAGTGGTCGGAGACCCGCCGGGCAGGTTTCGGAGAGCGGGTCTGCGCGGAGGGGTTTGTGGGAAATACGAGAAGAGAGACTTGGGCCGCGCGAGGAGAAGGGGTTTCATACCACCGCCATCTTTGCGGTGGGTTTTGCTGAAGTCGAACAGCTCTGCTAGTTGCCCTTTTTATAAAGCGGCAATTTCCTTTCCTGATTTTGCTTACTGCTGTTACACCGATAAAAGCCCTTGAACTCTCCCCCCTCCCACCGCGATCTTGCATATTATTTTGGAGTTCTTAGTGTGGAAATTTTCCATTTTGTTTCAGTTTCCACGATCCCTTTCTCCTGGGGGATTTCTTTTTTGCTTTCTTTACTGTTTCTTCCGTTCCCCCACAACTGCTATTTTGTCGTTTTTTGTAAGCTACTTCTAAGAAATAAATGCATTGCTTTCCACTTGATGGGAAGTTTGGGTGAGCTGCCCCAAGAGCATTTAAAGGAAATAAGGAAAGCAATGAAAGTTTGTTCCAATTCTAAATAACTGAGAGTTATGGCCCTGGTTAATTACTCTTTCCATAGTTAAATTATTAGGTGAGGACTAACTAAATAGCCTGTACGAAAATCAGTATCATACTGACTTAGATGAGGTGTGGATACATGGGACAAATTTTAATGAATTGCAAAATTTTGGGATGGGGGCATCAAAGCAGGAAAAATACAAAATTCTCATGTTACCGGTAGTGTTTAAGATCATTCCCTACACCATGCCCTGGCTTTAAGAAACTGAAAGAAAGGTATGCTTACATGAAATAGTACATGTTGACTTTTGACAAAGCTGACAAGCATCCCCCACTCCTTGCCTTAACTTCTTAACCTGTTTTGCAGGAAATCCAGTTTTTGTTAGGAAATGTTGACTCACTACTGTGCTAAAAGGTAGAGGATATACACTTTGGGGAGAATTTTTTAGAAAAACGTGCATTATGAAGATATATATGTATGAAATACAGTTAGTATAAATTTAAATTATGTGGCATATTAATAAAATGAATATCCGTGAACATACTTAAGAACTAGAATACAACCAATACTATTGCATCTATCTTTTTCGTTCCCATTTCGTCCACTTGCCAGATATATTTCAATATTATTTGTGCTTATCATCTCCATGTGTGTATTCCTCAACAACATATTGTCTAGTTTTACTTGTTTTTGAGCTTTGTAAACATACCAGTCTTTGTGATCTTTTATCACTTAAGAAAATGTAATACTCATGCATTCATTTTCATTGCTTTATAGAGTTGCCTTGTGTGACTGTACCACAAATTTACAGTTCTGCTGGCCATACAAATAACATACTCAATAAAATACACAAAAAATAAATTTAAAAAAATTAAGAAACTAAAAAGCAAAACAAAAACAATTCTGTTGGCCACTTAGCTTGTTTCCAATTTTCCGTTGTTATGCACAATAGTGCTATGAACATTTTTATACAATGTTCTGGTATACATGTGCAGAGATTTAACATGAGAGTGACAACCAATGGCTGTTGGCACCACTTCAATGCCAACAGGAATCTCCAATTTGAGGTGTGGTGAAGGAGGAAAATTTATTCAGTGCAAACAGCTCAATTGTGTTACAGCATGGCTGTGAGAACAGCAGAAGAGTGTCACAGCTCAATTATGAAGAGCGTGTCCATAGAACAACATGGCTGTGAGGTGGCCTCAGGTGAGAATTTTGTCTGCTCCACCTGCTTGGGATCCACCCTGGTCTAGGCTGATCTTTCGTGCTTTAGCTCCAACCTTTACCTTTAGTTTTCTGTGGGAAGTAGGAGTGCCCTCTCTGAGGCAGAGGGGAGCTGACTTATGTATAATAAAAGTCCCTGCCCATGTTCCCTGCTTGGCTCATCCTCACTCAAATAAGGACTCCAAATCCTCAGAGTTGTTTTTTTGTTGGTTGGTTTGTTTAAAATTTTTTTTATTTATTTATTTATTTATTTATTTATTTATTTATTTATTTATTTATTTTTAGAGAGGGGAAGGGAGGGCGAAAGAGAGGGAGAGAAACATCAGTGCGTGGTTGCCTCTCATGCACCAGCCATCCCCCACTGGGGACCTGACCTGCAACCCAGGCATGTGCCGGGACCAGAGTCGAACAGGCGAGCCCCTGGTTCGCAGGTCGTTGCTCAGTCCTCTGAGCCACACCAGCCAGGGCCAAATCCTCAGAGTTTGATTGGTCCAAAAAACACTGTTCTGATTGGTTATAATGGAGCTCTGATTGGTATGTGAAGATGCTATTGGGGCTAAAATGGTGCAGCTCCAATTGAACAGGGAAAGTCTTAGTCCTATTGGTTGAAATATCATTCCAGGTACTCCTTTATAAGGGTTAGCTAAGACAGCAGGAACACAGTGCAGGCAGGCAGTTCAGTGCAGGAGGTGGGCAGCTCACTGCACATTTCTCCCTGAAGTGTGGTTTTGCGTGAGAGGCCTGTTTATAAATTTGAACCCAGTTAGCCAACAGGAACCCTTCTCAATAGGTACATTCATTGCGGGGTCAACAAGAGTCCTTCAGATTTCTTGACACATAGTATAAGAAATGCAGTTGGTGTCTTCAACTGGTAAACACATACACATATATAAAAGTTCACAAAATAAAACAATACTCACCTTTCCAATGTTTAAAAAAATGCTAGTTGTGACTTTCAGTAAATGGGTGACAGAACTCACAAACGAGTGATGACCCAAGGTTTGAAAACACTGCAAGAAAGGACTACCTAGAAGTGGAATAGCTGAGTCACAAGGAATGTAAATTTCATTTTACAAAGTAATGCCAAATTGCTTTTCAAAGAGATTGTTAATAATGTACCTGCCTACCAGCAGCATGTAGGGAGGTTTTAAAATTTTTGTCCTCATCAACCCATGGTATTATGAGATTATTTTTTCAAATATAGTGGGTATATGTGGCATCTGAAAGAGGTCTTAGTCTGATTTTTTTTACTTTTTAAAAACTGTATTTTTTTCATTTCCATTTATCCCCCTTATCTCCTCTTCCACCTCCACCCCTGCCTCCCCACAATCAGCACACTCTGAATTTTTAAAAATACCAAATGATCATTAGAGTAATGCAGATCAGAACCTCAATGAGATAGAATGACTACCATAAAAAAAAACCCAAAACAAAATAGTAAGTGCTGGTGAGAATCTGGAGAAATTGGAACCCTTGTGCACTGCTAGTGGGACAGTCAAATGTCCAATGGCTATGGAAAAAAGTATGGCATTTACTAAAACATTTAAAATAGAACTTTTATGTGATCCAGTAATCCCACTTTTGGGCATATACACAAAGGAATTGAAAGTAAGCCCTTGGAAGAGATATTTGCACACCCTTGTTCATAACAGCATTATTCACAACAGCCAAGAGGTGCAAGTAACCCAAATGTCCACAAACAGGTGATTATAAAAACCAGATGTGGTGTATACATACAACAGAATATTATTCCGCTTTAAAGAGAAGGAAATCCTGCCATATGTTACTAGATGAAACTTGGATGAAACTTGAGGACATTATGTTAAGTGAAGTAAACCAGCACCATCCCCCCACCCCCAACCCCATGCTGTATGATTTCATTTATATGAGGTGTATTAGTTTATTAGGGCTGCCATGATAAAACACCACAGAATGGGTGGCTTACACAACAGAAATTAATTTTCAGTTCTTGAGACTAGAAGTTGAAGATAAGGGTGTTGGCAAGTTTTATTTCTCCTGAGGCCTCTCATTGACTTGCAGATAGCCATCTTCTTGCTGTGTCCTCACATAGCCTTTCCTCTGTTCATGCGTGCATCCCTGGTGTTTGTGTGTCCAAATTTGCTCTTTTTATAGAAGGACACAAGTCAGATTGGATTAGGGCCCACCCATATGGCTTTATTTAACTTTAATTTTCTTTTAAAAGACCTTATCTCCAAGTATATTCACATTCAGAGGTACTGGGGGTTAGGACTTCAACATGAATTTGGCGGGAGGATACTATTCAGTTCATAACATGAGGTGTCTAATGTAGATAAACAGAAACAGAAAGTTGAGTGGTGGTTACCAGGGGCTGAGGAGAAGGGGAAATAGGTTTTGTTGTTGAATGGGTATAGAGGTGCAGTTTTGCAACATGAAAAATTCTGGACATCTGTTGTACAACTTTAATATACTTAACACTACTGAATTGTACATTTAAAAATGGTTAAGATGGGCCCTGACTGGTGTAGCTCAGTGGATTGAGCACCAGCTTGCGGAACCAAAGGGTTGTTGGTTCAATTCCCCAATCTGGGCACATGCCTATGTTCAGGCCAGGTCCCAGTAGGGGGCGCTCGAGAGGCAACCACACATTAATGTTTCTCTCCCTATCTTGAAAAATAAAAACTTTAAAAAAAAATTGTTAAGATGGCATTAAAAATGCAAATAAAGTTGAGTATCTCTTCATTATTTATGGTCTATTTGTATTTCCTCTTCAGTAAAATGCCTATTTATATCTTTTTCCCATTTTTTAATTGGGTTGTTTGCCTTTACTTTTGAGTTGTGGACATTCTTTACATATTCCACATACTAATCCTTTGTCAATTATATGTGTTGAAAATATCTTCTCTGAAATTGTAGTTTGCTTTTTTACTTTCCCAATGAAAAGATGTCTCGATTTTAATATGCTTGAATTTATAAGTATTTTCAACTAGAGTTTGTGCCTGTGTATGTTTAAGAAACTACCCCCTCACTTTGAAGTGGTAAAGATATTCTTATTCTAAAGGTTAACATTTTTGCCTTTTATACTTAAATTCTTAATTCTTCTGAATTGATTTTGGAGTATGGTATGAAATATGTATTCAGTTTCTCTTCTTTTGCTTTTTTTCCACATAGATAACAAATTATCTCATCATCATTTATTAAGAATTCCTTCCTTTCAGAAGAGCGCTGCAGTGCCACTTCTAGTTTCCATACATTCATGAGCCTGTTTCTGGACCCTATGTCATTCCATTGATTGATTTCTATATTTATTTTCTTTAATGTATCTAAATACACCCTTCAATGCTATCTTAGTATAGTTTATGATAAATTTTGATACCTGCTAGGGCAACTCTCACACCTTATTCTTATTTGCTTTTTCTGAGATTTGGCTCTCCCACATAAATTTTGGAATCAGAATTTCAAATCCCTTGAAAACCTCATTGGGATTTTCATTAAGACTTGCACTGAATTCATAGACTAGTTGCTATACACACACACATGTGCTGTATTGAGGATATTGAGTCCTCCCATCCTTGAACATGGCATATCTCTGTTTATTTAGGTCTTCTTTGATGAATTTCAATGAAGTATTATAGCTTCCTTCATATAGGTTGTGCACAACCTAGTTTTGTTGCTATCGTAATCATACCATATCAATCTTAACAGAACAATGACAAGATTTTTGAGAACTTTATACCAGTAGAAAAAGCAGGCTCAAACTGAAGGGGACAGAGACAGGATGAAATGAAGAGAGAATGACTCTAAGGGCGGAGCCATGGGTGCAGAGGCCAGAGAGGGTAGAGCTGCCACCTCAGAGGGCTCAGAGGACAGAGCATCAGGCCGCAAAGGGTTACTCCTAAGCTTTGAAGTTTGGAATTTGCACTGCTGGTTTGTGAACTTGCTTTAGAAGGATAATCCGTTTCTTCCCTCCATTTATTGTTTTCAGTTTAGGAATAGGAATGTCTGTCCTATGCCAGTCCCATCATTGTATTTTGAAAGCAGATGGTTTATTGTCTGGTTTTATAGGTCTGTGGATAGAGAGGAATTTTTCCCCACGATAGACCATACTCAGGGGCTCACCAATACTAATTTAGATGATGAGATTTGGAACTTTTTTTTGAGTTGATGATATTTTAGATTTAGATTTAATACTGCCATGGGTTAAGATTTGGACAGATTTGGGGGTGAGGGTGAATGTATTTTGTGCATAGGGTGTATGTGAGTTTTGGAGAACTAGAAGGCAGAATATACTGAGTTGAATAGTGTCCCCTATAAAATCACATCCAACTTGAGCCTCGGAATGTGACCTTATTTGGTCTTTGAAACAGGGTCTTTGCTAATGTAATTAAGTTGAGGTCATATTGGATTAGGATGGGCCCTAAATATAATTACTGGAGTCCTCACAAGAATAGGTAAGGACACACAGACACAGACATAGGGAAAAAAGTCATATAAAGATCGCTGGCAACCACCAGTAGCTGGAAGAGGCAGGGAAGGACCCTCCGTAGAATGTTTCAGAGAAAGCATGGCCCTGCTGACCCTTTGATTTCAGACTTCTAGCTTCCAGAATCATGAGAGAAAAATTTCCGTTATTATAAGCCACTCAGTTTGTGTTACTTACAGCAGCCCTAGGAACTTTATACACAGAGCCACTAATAGTTGTGAGAAATACCTGTCAAACATAAGTATGTGTAGGATTGAAAGCTCACTGGGCAAATGGATTAAATGAGTAAGTGACAAGGCCATTAAAAAGGGTCACCAAGTGATCTCTGCTCATGTATGATGTTGTAGGAGTTTGAGAATGAGACAGCAGCTGCAAAGTGACTTAGTGAGGAAGCTTTGGCTTGATATTTAACTTGCTACCTAATGGGAATTGATTATGTGCCTATTTACTTTTCATCCTTTGTATTCTTTTGAATTTCTCTAAATAAGTAGGAATGATATTTTGGCTTTTCCACTTCTATGGTACTTTTGGCTATTTTATGTTCATGACAAAATTTGGCATGTTTTGCTATTGCTAAAGCAGATAGAAATGCATTCTCCTCTTATTTTGTAAAAAAAGGAACTTTAATATTTTTTTCTTTACAGGAAATGTTTGTTGTTTTTTCTCTCAGGAGTTTTTACCCTAGAGAAACTCTTACACAAATGCACAAGGAGACACACACAGGATGTTTATTGCAGTTGCTTAATGGTAACCAAGACATGGAGACAACTTACATGACGTTCATGAAAAAGTGGATAAGGAAAATATGTAAGCATATGATTGAATATGATGCAATGGTCAGAAGATATGAGCTGGTCATAGAGCAGTATGAACAGACCTAATAAACAAGGTTGTACCAAAATTAAAAGAATGCAGTTGATAGCACAGTTTCATGTATGTAAATTAAGAAATACACAAAAATACTATCAAGTATTTTCAAAGACGAATATATGTATGAAAGGTATATCGGAAGAAAATGATTTAAATACATAAGAGAGAGACAGTACGATGGGATACAAGCTGTCATCTTGGGAGAGCAAATTCTCCAAGATGGAAAAGAATATGCAAAAAAAGTGAAGAACAATAAAAAAAGCCAAAAATAAAGTTGGGGACCAGGGATAGAGATAAAGAAAAAAAGACAATAAATAAATTAAAAAAAATTTTTTTAAATGGGGCTTAACGTGGATAGATAATACTAATACCATAAAATTAATATTCTATACACCTGAAGTAAAAAAGAAGCCTCTGCTAATAATTCAATGAGGTGTAATATTTTTTGAGATAATTCTATTTTTATTTTATAAATATTTTAGTTAGCCTATCTATACCAATATGAAATAAATGAAATAAATTTAACATTTTGCTTCAATCTTTTTTAAAATTGCAAATTATTTTATTACATTAATGCAAAATACATTTAATTATAAGAACATTTCTATCATTTCTATTTCTATGAAAAACTGAGCAAGTTTTTTTGCTCCAATCTTGAATAAAATTTGTTTTCAATCTGCTTTATTAATTATATAGTTGTTTTAAAATCTCATATATTTATTTTTCTCATTTGTTTCTTGACAAAATAGCTCAATGACAAGTTCTTGTAATATATTTAAATTCACCTTTTGCCATAGGGCACACTACTTACTATGCAGTTGGGATTTAGAGACAATCCTATACCTGGTTAAAAAAAAAAGAGAAACTCTTTTATTTAGCAGTTCTACTTCCTGAAGCATAACCAATAGCTTCACTGGAGGGGAAACTAAAAAATTCTGTGCTTAGGTCTTCTACATTTAGCCTGAACTTATGGCAGAACTTATGGCAGAAAAATGCACTCTTTAACAATAACTAGAGAAGTTGGGTTTAAAAAAAATTCTCTTTATGGATATTGGGAAGCTGCTAAGGCAACTTAGAATTTGAAAGGTCAAGATTCTAGAGAGGGGAAAACCATGAATTGCTGAACTACTAACATTCCGCAGCCACGTTTTTCCATGGGGAATTCCACAGTTCTGTGCTCCAGGAATGTGACTGAAAATCCAATGAAAGTCTTGGGCAAAGGGCTGCTGCTTAGAAGGCAGAGAAACTATCTGAGCATTTGGCAATCTTTTGGGTTTAAAGAGACACAAATTAGAGGCTGGAGGGGCCGAAAACAGCCCCAATTGGTCAGGTTCTTTTTTTTTTTTTTTTTTTAATCGAGTCACTTTGCTGAATTCCGAAGCTGTGAGGGGCAGGAAGGAGGCAAAGAATTTAGGCAGAAAATTTCCGAAAAGCAGAGTGGAGTTTCTGGCTGTCCCAGGCTATTGAGAATTAGAGTTCAAGACAGGTCATGGAGGAGGGGAGCTACCCAGGCTTTTAGATTGAACTCTGCAGGTTATGCTCTACTAAGGCAGTGAAGAAGAGGCAGCAAGAACTTTAGAAGAACTGCAGCCTATCCTCGAGTCAGCTCAGTCACTGATTGGATTAAGGTGACCAGCTCTAAATCTACCTCCCTAGCAAAGGAAATGGTGAATTCACTCTGGACATGTCTTCGTCATCCAGAGTTCTACAATTTTTCAACACAGTATCTTAATGTCAGTCAAACAGTATCAGACACACCAAGAAATAGGACAAAATGACCAAAAACATAGAAGAAAAAACAGGTGGTTCAGAATTATAGGTATCAGTCAAATGTTAAATATAACTGATGAATATATTTAAGAAAACAGAGAGAAAGGAGAAAAGTGATTAAGAAAAAGAGAATTCACAAATGGGACACAGCAAACAGGTCTAACATGCATGTAATGAAAGATTCAGCAGACTAGAAGGAAAAGGAGGAGCAAATGCTCCAAGACGGAAAAAGAAAATGCAGAAAAAAGTGAAGAAAAAGCTAAAAATATGGGTAAAAATAAATGGATTTTGACTGTATAAAAGAACAGTAGTGTTCTTTGCAATTTAAAATATGTAGAATTAAATGCATGACAACAATACCACAAATGGCAGGAAATGGCAAATTGAGTTAAGTTCTAAAGTCCCAGCATTGTCAGGGAAGTAATAAAAGTAATACTTAATTTAAGGCTGTATTGAGGGTTAAATTGTGTTCCTCCAAAAAGATATGTTGAAATTCTACCCCACCCCCAATACTCAGAATGTGACCTTATTTAGAAATATGGTCATTGCAGATGTAGTTAGTGAAGTAGAGGTGAGGTCATACTGCTGGAGGGTGTAACCAATTAAAGTCTTGGGCAACATGATGTGTTTATAAGAAAACAGTCGTGTGAAGACACAGACACATAGGAAGAATGACATATGATGATGTAGACAGAGATTGAATGACATATCTATAAGCCAAGGGATGTCAAGAATTGCTTGCTATCATCAGAAACTGAGAGAGGCATAGAATAGTTCTTTCTCGGAGCCCTCAGAAAGAACCAGTATTTCTGACACCTTGATATTTGGACTTCTAGCCTCCAGAACTATGACAGAATACATTTCTGTTGTTTTAAGCCTTCCAGTTTGTAGTAATATTTCTGGCAGCCCTAGGAAACTAATACAGACTGTAATAAATTATAATATTTAGGCTAACTACTAAAAGAATAGCTAAAAATATAAATAACTAAAACATGGGAAAAAAGATTAATACAGTATTATTTAATTAATCCAAAAGAAGATAGGATGTGAAAGATAAAAACCACCTGGGTGAGATATAAAACAAGTAATAAGATAGTAATAACATTATCATAATAGCATATATTAATCATTACATTAAATGTATATTTAATATTCTTAAATGTACATATAATATAGTTAAATGTAAATAACCAAGCATTCCAATTAAACACTTGTCGGATTGGATGTAAAAAAAATAAACCTTATTATATACTGTTGATACAGGTTTCTATATCAAGAAACATACCTTGATATGAGGACATAGAAAATTTGAAATAAAATAATTTAAAAATATATCACGCACATGCTAATAAAAAGAAAACTGATGCTGCTATATCACTATTAGATAAGAATATTTTAAGGCAAGGGATATTACTGGAAATAAGGAGAAACATTTAATAATTTTAAAAAGATGAATCCTTCAGGAGGATATAACAATATTACACCTATAGATTTCCAGTTAGATAGCTTCAAAGTATATTGAAGCAAAAACTCGACAGAACTAAAGGAGAAATAGGGAAACCTACAGTCATAGTGGGACACTGACTTATTTCTCTCAATAGCTGATAGAACAAGCAGACAAAATATCAGTAAGTATAAGGAAGAGCTGAACATCATTAACAAAACAGCCTAACTGACATACACAGATCATTATGCATACCAATAACAGTGCACATTCATTTCAAGTGCATGTAGAACATTTATCAAAATTGACTATGTACTGGGTCATAAAACATGCCTCATCAAAATTTCAAAGGCTTGAGATCATACAGAATGTATTCTCTGACATAATAATCCAGTTAGAAATAAAAAGCTGTTTACTAGAAAACCTTCAAATGTTAGGAAATTAAGCAATATGATTCTAAATAACTTCTGACTGCAATAAGAAATCACAATGGAAACTAATAAATAACAAAGCATGTGGGGGTAAGAATCTCACTGATGATTAGAGTAGGACTTGTAGCATATGATAAATTCTACTTAATAGGTTATATTTTAACAAATTACCTTTACCACCTGGAGAAAATATACAAAACAAATGCCTACACTAGATAGCAATAGCCAGTCTTTTCTTCCAAATATCAAACACTTAATTTTTATATTCAACAAGTATTTTTTTTATCTGATAATACGAATAACAATCCCAGAGATTGAAAGCTGAACAACTAGCACCTAGTTGTGATACAGAAAGTTTCGGTCTTTTTTCTGGGTAAAACAATTTATTTCTTTAAGAAAATTTTTAGATGTTATTTAAGGTTACAAACTTGAAACAAGTTGTAAATAAATCCTAGGGATCATATACACAGTATAGTGAATATAGACAATGATATTGTAGTATAATCATCAAATTAACTAAGAAACTAGAACTCAATTATTCCATCCACTAAAAAGAAATGATAATTATGTAAAGCGAAAATGGTGCTAATTATTACTACAATGGCAAGTATATAAGTATAATAAGTTAACAGGTTGTACATCTTAAATTTACACAACGCTATAGGTCAAATATATTTCAATTAGTAAAAGAAAAATTTCATTCTGAAACAGGCAAAATTTCTATTTTTTAAAAACACATCACGCTTTTAAAATTTACTGACTTTTTTCCAAAGTGGGGGCTAAAAAATGGAAGCATAAAAGCTTTGCATGTGTAAGCTTACTACATGGCTGCTGCATACATACATATCTCTGTAAAAGGTAGGCTTTAAAACGTGTGAAGTCCCACAAGCTGGCACCACACTTACATTTCTTGGTAAAGACAGCCATCTAGTGGAAATAGTTCTACTGATTTTTAAAAGATGGGCAAATAGAATGAATGTGAAACTTCAGTTTAACTGCAAACTGCAAAGCTGGTTTAAGGCTTGTAAAGAAATATATATATTTCTTTAATATATTTAAGCCTTCCAGTTTCTAGTAATTTTTATGGCAGCCCTAGGAAACTAATACAGACTGTAATAAATTATCATATTTAGGCTATAATAAATTATAATATATATTATATGTTATATATTATATGTTATATATATCACATATATATTATATACAATCCAATATTTAGATACTTCCTTATCTTATGTCCAGGTCTGGAAGTGAAATTGGAGGTCACGTTGCAGGGTTGGAAAATAAGTTGGTGCTTCTTAGAAAGCCCAGGGAATAAGGGCTCTGGCCCCCATAGGCAGTGCTTTGAGCTGCATTAAATGCTCTCTCAAGGTGGCAGGAAGAAGACAATTTTGTGATAGAAGGAAGTTTCACAATGAAAGCAGAACAACTAGCACCTAGTTGTGATATAGTAAGTTCAGCTAGTTAGTAGCCATCATCCCAATTAGAGTTCCAAGGTAAATAGTCCTTTAACTTGATAGTTTAAATAAGTAAAGCATTGTGCTATGCCAAAAGCACCCAAAAGACTCCAGTTCTGAGAAGGAATGGTGTAAAGCGGAGTCAGAATTAGGGGTGAGAAGACCTGAGTTACGTCTGCTTCTGGTGTGTACCGTTTGTATGACTCTATTCATTTTACTTACATAAATTATAGTTTTTCATTGTTTATAAAAATAGTATAGTATTGTAATAAAACCTATTCCCATGACTCATACCTAGGAAGAGAACAAGCCTGTCCTTTCAGTTCCTACCTAAACCTTTGGATGCTGGTTGTGAATTAGTGTTACCCAGAGACACAGATCAAAAAATACTTTGTCATAATATTTACCATTGATCCGTGTTTCTCTAACTTTTGATGTCCATGGACCACTTACAAGATTTTTAGAGTATATGAAAATCACAAATTTTTAGGTTTAAAATCTGTTAGTATTAAAAATAAAGCATATTAAATTGTTAATAATAACCTCTGACATATTTGATCATGGGTCACCTGAGCTATAGGTCAAATTTTATGAAGATATTTTCTTTTCTTACTCTTTATTTTCTTCTAAACTAGAAAATGCTAATTCACAATTATAAGTCATTAGAAGTGGGAACTAATGTTTGCAGACTTTGTCAGATAGTTTTGGATGTTTTGATTGAATACAGATCCAAAAGTGTCAGAGAGATTTTTCTCTGAACAGCACATTTGGTTCTCTTCTCAGTCAGATGCTTATGTTTCAAATGTTTCAAACATTTGGATGTCTAATAACGTACTCTCTGGTTGTGTGTGGTCTAAGAAATATTACTCAATATTCTGTTGCAGTATCTGGTTATAATATTAAAATGTGCCCGATTATATACCATAGATTTCTTTCTTTGAAAAGCAAAGAGAATCAAAATCTGGCAGAGTGAAATTCTTGACTATTGAATCATTTTTCATTACAATTCAGTTTTCTTAAGAAATCTCAATACTTTAACCTCAGCATTATAAACATCATGATATTTTTACCTTAAAAACAAGAGGTTCCAGCTAGTCAAGATAAAGGTATATTTCTGAGATATATAGTCTAAGGAAGTCATTTGAAATTTTAAAAATGGCCTTTACAGCATGATTAGGATAGATGAGTCTATTTAGGATAGAACAATATTTTATTCTTGGTCTTCATTTTAAACATGTGTGACTAGCTGGCATACTTTGGCACAAAAACTGTTTTACTCTTTAAAATTTTTTTCTCATCACAAACTTCAAGTACTTCACCTTGAGCATGGTCACGATTGCCACTATTTCTTTCACGCTGAGTGAAGACTGGGAGATGTATGTAGGCGGCTGGCTGTCCGGATTGGCGATGAGGTTCTCCTTTCATTTGCTTAGCAGTGCATCCCTTGCTCTAACGTATGGTCGGCATTCTATCACTACTAAACCCTCCATATATTTTCTTCTTCCAGTGTTCATTGACCTTAGAGAAAGAGGAAGGGAGAGAGAGAAAGAGAGGGAGAAACATCAGTGTGAGAGAGAAAATAGATCTGTTGACTCCCACATGTACCCCGACTGGGGATTGAACACACAACCTAGGTATGTGCCCTGACCAGGAATTGTACCTGCAACTTTTGGTGTACAGGACAATGTCCCAACCAGCTGAGCCACCTGACCCAGACAATCCACCATACATTTTCCACTTCACATCACAAACTCACAAAATAATTGTTAAGCATAGTCTTTTTCCCTGTAGCACACATTTTAGTGATGAACACATAAAACCATCAGATGCTTCTTATCATCTAAAGAAATGTATACAATGTATAATGTATATAATCATCTAATATAGTGTTAAGAAGTGACTCATTATTTCAATGGTTTTGAGCAACTGTAGAGTGAAGTGTCTTCTAGCATGGATATGTGTCAGTAACTACCTCCCATAGCTCTGTTCCAGATATTTGGAACTCAGTGGTGTTACTTGACAAAGAAATTTTGCTAGTAGTTTATGTTTTCTTTCTAAGAGAAAAACATCAATTTTATTGATTATGGCCCTTCATATAAAGTTTTTACAAATACTATAACTTATACTTGCCTTTACTGTAAGAAATGAAACTGAATAATGCTTCTGTAAAGGTTGGCCTTTTTTTTTTCCTTTAGGAACCAAAATTCCTTCTTTCAAGATTGGGAAGCATTATTTTATGCATATTTAGTTTACTGGAGAGATTATGGTGATTTCATTGAAAATAACCCTAATGTTTCAAGGGTATGAACTATTTGACACATTTCCATAACAGATAATGCTTTGGAGACTAAGAGAAAATGGATTGTTAGTTCTCAAAAATCTTGTATTCATATATCAACCATTATACTTAGTTGTATATTTTTTAAAGCAAATTTGTATGGAATAATCATTTGCAGAGATGTTTCTAAATGAATTCTAGTTCTATATTTACACTGTAGACCTGTGATCTAATTCTTAATGATAACTTTTCTGTTATAATTTTTTATCACTATTTGTATTTCTCAGTGAACCACTGGTGAGCTTTAATATATATTTCCAACTTTATTGAAGTATGATTGACAAATATATATCTTTGAATTAGAGATATAACCCAATGTAATACTAAAAAATTGCAAATTTTACAAAGATGAAAACCGGTGCAAAATGATATTTAAAAAAGCATGTTAGGCCCTTGCCAGTGTTGCTAGGTTGGTTGGAGCATTGTCTCATGGATCAAAAGGTCACCGGTGGGATTCTGGGTCAGGGCACGTGCCTAAGTTGTAGGTTCAGTGTCCAGTCGGGGCGTGTGTGAAAGGCAACCAATTGATGTTTCTCACACATGGATGTTTCTCTCCCTCTCTCTCCTTCCCTTCCCCTCTATGCATGTCTTCAGGTGAGGATAAAATAAATAAATAAATAAAAATACATTTTTAAAAAAGCAAGTTCAGATGAACTTTACCCTACTTGCTGAATTTTATCTGATATGAACTAAAAAATGCTATCCTTGAAGCATATGTAAAAACTTTTAAAAACAGAATGGCTTTTAAGACTGGAGTGGCAGTTCTGTGAAAAATATAATCTAAACTTCCATTTTGGTAAATGTGCATAGACAAAATACATCCATTGATTTTTTTCCCTCCAAAACTGCCAAACAACTTCTTGGGTGCCAGTTTGAAAACCATTGCCATAGATTCTGTTGGCTTTAACTTTATTGTTTTTGGAGAAAAAGAACAGAAACCAAAATGAGAAAGGTAAACTATAACCCTAATAGAAGAAAACTTAGGAGGATATTTTGTGACCCAGGGGCAAGGAAAGAACAAAACTCCAAAAGCACAAAGCATAAGACAATGATACTATTTATTGTGCATCAAAATTAAGAATTTATTCAAAGGATACTATAGACAAAATTAATAGATGACACAATGAGAATATATTTTCAAAGTTTAAAACTGACAAGGAATTAATATCTAATATATTCAAGGAGCTCATACAAATCAACAAGAAATAGACAACATTCTAATAGAAAAATGAACATGAGTTGCGTAATCGACAGTATAGGAAACTACAACGTGCAAATGAAGAGATGCTCAAATGCATGCATAATCAGAGAAATGCAAATTAGAACAATGAGATACCAGTTTCCATTTATTAGAAAACTCTATCATGCCAAGTTTGAAGTTATAGGGACTCTCAGGGACTGCTGGTATGGGTAGACTGGTGTCATCCTGCAGTACTTGATACAATTAAAGGTTCATGTACCCTAGTATAGCAATTTTGTTCCTAGATATGAATGCCAAAGGAGTCTTCCACAGGTAAATGTGGAAACTCATTAAGAATTTTCATTGCAGCATTATTTGTTATGGTTGTAGGTGGTTGGATGTTCTTTTGAGTGTTCATTGCTGGGAAAGTAGCAAGGTAAAATGTGGTGGTTGCACACCATAGGAACAAGGCAAGAATTAGAAATAGCTAAGTGAATTTAGAGATGGTAATATGCATGAGCTTAAAAGCATAGTGTAGAGTGAAAAAATAAGAAATGGAAAGATATAGCATTATATTATTTATGTGAATTAAAATTATCTTTACATAAAACAATATATTTTATGAGCACACTTAACATTAACAAACAAAAATATATCTATTCAACACATTGGCATGGTTGCCTCTGGGGGATGAAGGAGAAAGGTATGAGGAATAGAGATTAAAGAGAATATAATAAATAGGGATTAAAAAAGAATAAAGGGTGAGCCTTGCACAGACCAATGATGATAATGGGCCGTGAAGTGAAGAATAGGATTAACTCAACCCTACGCACTTTTGGCATCTGCCCCACTCACCCACCTCTGCCAAAAAAAAGGAAAAAAAGAGACTTAATATAAAAGAACTCTTGCCTCCTTTCATCACGTATTTGCTTTGCACATATATTTAATCTCTTCAGATAAAGTTGTTCTGAGCAAGTTTGGGCATATTTTATCTAAAAAAAATTCACCTTTGAATTTGCCTCTGAAAGGACTAATTTAATATATAACAGATTTTATAGTTTTCCCAAACCGCAATAATTAGAAACAAAGAACTCCAAGCCTCAAACAAAAATATAAATAAAATAATAGAATGAAATATGTTATATAACACTGTTTACGTAAATTAAAATCACATGTACATGATACATTTTGCAAGAATACCTATAAACTAAAAGGTACTCATTTAACTCATTGCTACAGAGGAATGGAGGGGATCCTCACATACAACCCTATTGGCTCATAATAGCAGGAATGGAACTTTAGAGGTGGGGAGGGGTTTGAAGGAAGTTCCCTAGATTTTAGGCACTGAACTAGATATTTTATGTATATTCTCTCATTTAATCCTCATAAAAGCCCCGTGAGGTGGGTTAATATCTCTATTTTACAAAAGAGAAAACTGAGCCCTAGAAAAACTAATATTTCTAATGTCGCATACCTTTAGAATGGGAGAATTAGGATTCCAATCTTGATTAATTCTTAGGAAAAGGTTAATAAAAACTTGCTTGAATCTGTTTGGCCTAGTTCTCACACTAAATAACCAGTGCTTAAATAATGTAGATATTGGTGAAAGTTATTTATTGTTTCTGTATTACATGCTGTGTTATATCCTAAGGAAAAATCAAAACTAGAATATGAGAGTAACTTAACCTGTAATTAAAAGCATTTATTTTTTTCAGTTCTTTTAGCTATGTGGTATTTTTCCATGACCTTTAAAAACATATTTGTTACTCTTTAACTGTGTTAAAAATAGAAAAATCAGTTCTCTGGCTTGTACATATCATGCTGCAATCAAACTGAAATCTTACTCTCTAGCTAGTTACTCATTAAGTAGAGCATATGATAATCAGACATTTGACAATGGAATTGATTAAAGTTGAAGCTGAAACTCTGGATTGATTGCCTGTTAAATTCATGTAAATGATCCCGTGGAAAAGAGCTTATAGTAGTTTAATTTTGTTATCTTATTATAATGTGGTATTGGCACAACATGAGTATGCAACCTTCCAAAATAAAAGTTTCCTGAGAAAAAATTTTACAGTTCCCCTTAAAATCACTTTATAATGAATGTTAAACACACTGTATTTGGATTTATAAATAAATAAATGATCTATTGAGTCAAATCCTATTAACATGTAATTTTTATATATTGAACTTAAAGTTTCAATTACAGATTAACCACAATTAATTAGTTTTAAAAAAATTTAAAAAAGATTTTATGTATTTATTTTTAGACAGCAGGAAAGAGAGGGAGAAAAAGAGGGAGAGAAACATTAATTGGTTGCCTCTCAGGCAACCCAGACCCAGGCATGTGCCCCAACTGGGAACTGAACTGGCAACCTTCTGGTTTGCAGGCCGGCACTCAATCCCCTGAGCCACACCAACCAGGGCTTAAAATTCCTTTGTTTAGGTAGAGGTCAGGAAAAAATGAGGCCAGGGGACAGGGAAGGGAAAATAGGAAAGGCAGTAGTTACTGGTGACAAACAATGTTTCTTCTAATTGAGAAGGGAAAGAAAACAGACCAAAAAGAGAAGTAAAAATCTGAATGGCTCACCGTTGATAAGGGGACAGCATGCGTATAAATTTGGCTCTTGCTCTTTTTAAAAAAATGAGGTGTTTGGTGAATGTGTGGTTGCAAACTGAGAAACAATAAAATGTTTGGCTTTTTGTTTTAGATGACATATTTCCAAGGCTACAAACCCATCCTGGAAAAGCTTACTCAATATGTTCTCTGCCAAAAACAGCAGCTAATGACCGCAATAAAGAAAACATCAGTATCCATATTTGGAGAAGAATTTTGTCTTCCTTTTACATCATAGGCTGGCATCCTTTTAAAATTAGGGTGCGAAAGTTCCTCTTCCCTTTCTTTTGGCATGTTGAGGCAGCTCATGAAGAGCATCTTTGGCCATGCTTTCTAAACAGAGAGGGAGCAGGATAGCCCACTAACACTGAAGTGGAGGAACAAGCATGCTCGCTGTCAATTTTTGTCACCGAGGCAAGTAGCAGATTGTTATAGGCAGCAGGAAGGTGGGCATGTGCTGGGAATCGATTTCTGCATGGCATAAATGCTGTTGATTGCCAATCTACATTCTGATTTAAAACACATACTTTTGACTTGGTGATGGGGGTAGTAGTAACGCAGGACGAAGGAGAATGAGTGCAGCTGGTTGGGGATGGTTTAACGTCTGACCAAATGACTTTTTGTGTGATTCTCCCCTTTCCTGTTAGGAAGAAAAGACTTTGTAAGGAGCAATTGGCTAAAACAAGTAGACTTCTGCAGAATGTCTTAAAGGAGGTTTAGATTCTTCATTCATTGATGCTGCTTACAGTATCCTACCTTACAACTTAATTCAGGATTTATCTTTAGCTTAATAGCTTTCTGATAATTCTTGAAATATAAGACATTTATGTTCAAACATTTATTTACACATTGATCATGTAAACTGGCAGGACAGGACTCTATACTCTTTTCATTCAACAAGAATTCATTGCATTCTAACTATTCTAGTTGCAATGTGGAAGATTTAAAAAATTATAATAAAATGCATTCTAGAGGATTTATTTGTAAGTAGACAATTTTGAGTCTAATAAGGGAAATCATCTATAACTCACATAGAACTGGTTATAATACATACATATACATACATATGAACAATTGAGTCTAAAAGCTATAAAAATTTAATTAAAAAAAGAATCTGCTGTGGTCTGGAAAGTTTACTTGGAGAAGATTGGATCTTGACTTGGGCTCAAGGGATGAAGCAGAATTTGGATAGGAGGAGAGGAGATGTGTTCGAAATAGCACTTGATTTAACATTTAGAAGAAAATTTATGATGTATTTATACCATATGCAATTCAAAATAAGGCAATTCTAAAACTGTAAAGCACAAAATGTGCACATATGATGAAAATAAAATAGTTTATTCTAGATTTTCTGGTTGCAAAATCCCCGCCTCCCCCTTTGCTAATGTTTTAAATACTTTGTCTATTAGGTTATCCAGCAATTGGGAATGGTGACGTCAATAGCTTAGATGTAATAAAGAACAGAGGACAATAAAGAGAGTTCTTATTTGTTTACTTGAGTAGGAAAGTTTATATTAGGAAATAGAAGGTATGGTGTAATAAGATTTTAGAATCTTAGATTGCTAATAAAGTGAACATTATCTGATAGATCTTGAGAAGCCATTAAAGATTTTAGAGAGTGTGGTGGTAGATTTTATGTATGATCTTTCTATATTAGTGGAAGGAACAGATAAAATCAGAGTGGAGGAAGTTGAGACTAGGTGATGAGTGAGAAAGATAGTAAATATACAAGATCTGCCCAGAAAGTATCCAGCCATGCACTATGAAAAAATATAGATATTTATTGAAGATACAACAAACACTGTACATAGGACAATGATGCCTCAGTCCCCGTCAAAGTAGGCACCTTGGGACCTCACACAGTTCTCCCAATTGCCATCAGCTGCCCCGTAGTATTTTTCTGAATCTCATCAATGGTCTGAAAAAAAAAAAAAAATCTCTTCCCTTTCACAGGTGATTTTAGTTTTGGGAAAAGCAACAAGTTGGAGGGCACCAAATCAGCTCCGTGGGGGCTGAGTCACCTGGGCAATTTGATGTTTTACCAAAATACTCTGCACGAGATATAATGCCTCAGCAGGCGCATTGTTCTAAACATCAGTTTCCCATAGCTGTGACCTTCTGAATCATCCGAATAGTTTCCGTGAAGGAATGTTCAAGCTTAACGCAAAACTGATGCAGATTTGTTGCTCTACTCTCTTAGTCATTTTGAATGCAACAGCCACACTGTACACATGCTCACTCAATAGAGTCTACCATCTCCACTGACTGGTACAGTGAAATCGTCATTGTTCACATGTGTGCATTTCAGTCCACTCTCCTTGGCTGCCAGGTTACATCGATGTTGTGCAAACCATTGTCATTATATTAATAATGTCTGGACTTTTTCTGGATAGTATATATATATCCCTTATTCTTCCTGTAATTCATTCCACTTTAAGGATTATTTTATTCACAAGTTAGTTGAGTTTATATTTCTCTTTCTTTTCTCCCTCCTTCCCTCCCTTTTCTTATCCAGAATGTTCTAAATAAAGTAAAAATACATTTGTCCTTACAAACACATCTTCAAATAAAATAATCAAATCAGTTAGGATTTCATTTTGGCTGTTGATAAGGGAAAACTGTAAATGTCTTATCGTTTAAACCTAACTTAAACCAGAAGAGCATGTATTATTCATTTAAGAAGAATGTTGGAAGTGAGCAGTTTCAGGTTTATTTACTGGCTCAGGGATGTCATCAATGATCTATCATCTTTCTACCTGTCCATTCTACTATCCTCATTGAGTTGGCTCTTAGTTTTCGTGCACGTAATCTCATGGTTGCAAGATCACTACCACAGCTCTAAACATTGTATCTTCACGCCCATATCCTAAGAAGGAAGAAAGAGACAGGTACAAAGATTAGCTACTTCCAAGACTCTGTCTTTTTATTTAAGAAGGAAAACTTTTTACTTTTTTCTTTGGCAAAATAAGATCACATGTCTACATGTCTACCTGTGGCAAAGTGGGAAAGCATTGCCATGACTGGTTTAGGTGAATCATAATTCATTGCTTAGGACTGGTTTAACCAACTATCGCTGGCTCTATAGTTACCAACAAATCAAAGTTTTATTGTCATGGAAGTGGGATATGAGGTTTAAGTGATGGGTGGACAATAAACAATGTCTGCCATAACAATTAGCTTAGCCAAAGTAGAAGAAATGGTAAAGAAGTGTAATAATTCAACAAATATAATTACATATAGCTTCTACTGTGTGTCAGGCACTTTTTAGATGATGGTGATACAATGGTAAATTAAATAATGTGTGTGTCTTTGCATACGTGTGTGAGTATATGTGTTGGAGGGACAGTAAAGAAATAAACCAGTGCATATTAAATATAAAGTCAAGTAGTAATGTGTGCAATGAAGTGAGGGAAGGACAAATGATAGGTAGCATGCTATTTTAGATACAGTGTTTGGGGAAGGGTAATGATTGAATAGAGACCTGAATAAATGAAGGGGAAATGTTTCTGGAGGAAAATTGTTCTAGGCAGAGGGAAAAGCCAACAGAAAGGCCTGATGAGTAACATGCTTGGCATATTTGAGTAACAGCAAGGAGGCCAGCAATGCTGAACAGAATGAGCACGCAGGAGAGTGGTGGACACAAATGTTGACGAGGTAGTGAAAGTCAAATCATGCAAAGCCTTGTAGATTATGGTAAGGAGTTTGTATTTTATTTTATTTAAAGAATTGGAAGGTTTTGAGCAAAGCATAGTATGACGAGGTTTATATTTTCAAAAAGGTAGCTTCAGCTGTTCTTTGGAAAATAGGTTGTAGGGGGCGAGGGTAGAAACTGAGACACTAAACAGGAGACAATCACGGTGGCCTAGGGAATAGATAATGCTGACTTAGACCAAGGTAATAGTGGTGGAGGTGGTGAGAAATATTTGGATTTGCAATATCCAAAAAGAATTTGCTAGTGGACTGGGTGAGAGATGTGGGAGAAATATAGGAGTCAAGAATGACTCTAAGTTTTGACTTAAGCAAATGAGAGAATGAACATGCCTTATTCAGCCCAAGCTGTTCATTTAGCCATCCTTAGTTGTGAGAGAGTCTGGGAAAGTGGTTATTTAGTTTTTCTAGCTTCTATAGTGGAGGAGGTAGGAAGAGATGCAAAGTGAGCCAACCTGTGGTCCTATAACCAGTTATTATTACAAATAACTCAAGCCATATCATTGATGACTGAGTCTGTACCAGCAGCTGTTGGTCATTCTCTCCCAGTGTGCTCTCTGGTCTCAGGGTTCATCTTTACTTGGACAGTGCCTATTACTTCCTCGTTTTCACTCAGTGATTTTTGAGCCCTGTTGCAATTTTGGGTTCATCGAGTGTACGTTACCCAATCACTCAATTTCTGGGTACTTTCAAGGCTGTTCTTGTGAAAAAGCCAATCAATTATGTAGAAAATTAAGCACTCATCTTATGTAACATTGCTTTTTTTTTTTCCTGAAATTTTAGTAACACTGATATTGTCCTGGAAGCCAATTTAGAGAAACTGGTTCATTTATTTCCATTCCACTGGTGGGAGATGGAGTTAAATCTGCAATGTTTTCAGCAGCAAAGTGTGCTTCTGGGGTCCGTAGTGGTTCATTTTAGAATTTCCTATTCTTAATGTGTTTTTCCCATTGAAAAATGTTGGTTTAAGAAGGTAGAAGCAGGTCTACTCTCACCTTTCCAGGGAGAGAACTGTTCAAGCAGGTTCTTAGTTCGCTGTCCAACATTAATTGACCCTTACCATGTGAATTGGATCATTCAGCTACATAAGGAAAGCAGTGTCCAGGTGGAGGGGTTAGCATGTGTGAAGACCTGCAAGTGACATGCAGTACTGACTTATGTAAGAACCCCGAAGAAGTTCAGTGGGAATGTCAAGCATGAATTATGGGTGTAGTACTCAGTGGGGAACGAGGAAGCAAGTGCTGAAATCTACCAGTATTTTGGAATAGGGAGGGTGGCTGAGGAAAGAATTATGTAAGAAACGAGGCCTGAGCTGAATCTTCATGTATTCATTAATCCGATGTTGAAAAATAAATCTCAAGACCATATGCCAGGTCCTGGCAGAATGCGGGGCATAAAATGATAAGCTAAACAAATATTCCCTGGCACCTGTTCTCGTACAGTGTATAATATAGGTCTAGTGGAAAAACACACTAGAAATAATCACATAAGTAGGTATATAATACACCAAAGGAAATTCTGTGAAGGCAGACTACGAGATGCTATAATAGATCTAATTTAGATTGGGGGTGGTGGTAGCTGAGGAAAGACTCTCTGAGAGAATGACATTTAAGCTGAGACTAGAAGGAAAAATAAGAGTCAGGCCAAGAGCCTCGGAAGTGGTTTGGTAGAGAGTGGTTCAATAGAGTGAACTCCCTGAAGTGGGGAGAGTTTGATGTGTTTGAGTGCTTGGAAGAAGAGCAGTGTGGCTGGAGGAGAATGAGAAGTCAGAAAGGATATGAGATAGAGTGAAAAATGTGTGTGAATCCAATCATGTAGATGAGAATCCAATCATGGTGAGAAGGTTCTGGATTTTCATCTTAATTAAAAAAAATGCTCGCCCAAAGATAAGTTTTAGTGATTTTAGAGATAGAGGAAGAGAGAGAGAGAGGGAGAGAAAGATACATCGGCGTGAGAGAAAAATATAGATCGGTTGCCTCCCATCTGCACCTCGACTGGAAATCAAGCCCACAACATTTTGGTGTACAAGACAATGCTCCAATCTACTGAGCCACCTGGCCAGGGCTTGAGAGCCTTCCAAAAATTATTTTATGAATCACAGAAATGGAGATCACATGGAGGGTTATCAGTGGGGAAGGGTTGGGGGAGAAAGGGAGAAAAGGTACAGGGAATAAGAAGCATAATTGATAGGTACAAAATAGACAGGGGAGGTTAAGAATAGTATAGGAAATGGAGAAACCAAAGAACTTATATGTACAACCCTGGGACATGAACTAAGGGGGGAGGGGATGCTGGTGGAAAGTGGGGTGCATTGTGGAGGGGAATAAAGGGCAGAAAAAAAGTGGGATGACTGTAATAATATAATCAATAAAATATACTTAAAACAATAAAAAATTATTTTGTGAAATATAAAATTCTCCTAAAATTAAAAATACCAGAATTAAAAATGTTAATTGAAATCTTAAAGTTCAATTAATTTAGCATATTAGTAAATTTTCAATATTATATAATGTTGCACTCATTGCACAAAGCTTACATGATTAAAATATTAAAAAATATACTGTTGGATTAAAATTTTCAATAGCTTCTTTAGGATTTTAGAAACAGCTTTATTGAGGTATCATTGATATACTCTAAAGTCCACCTAGTTAAAGTGTAAAATCCGATAGGTTTTGACATATGCACATGACTGTGAGACCATCACCACAACTGGGCCCAAATGTTTCCTCATTCTCATTAGTAGCCCTCCCTTCTCCTTCCCGGCCTCTGTCCGCACTCCTCCCCAAACTCCACCCCTAGACAATTACTGTTCTGCTTTCTATCACCATAGGTTAGTTCCCATTTTCTAGCATTTCATATAAATGAAATCATATGGTAGGAACTCTTTTGTGGGGCAGGGGTTGGTTTCTTTCACACAGCATAATTATTTTGAAATTCATTCATGTTGCTCACATTAATAGTTCATTCCTTTTTATTGATGAATAGTAGTGCACTGTAGGATGTGCGACCTTTCGTTTATCCACTTGCCTCTTGGTGGGCCTTTGGGTTGTTTCTAGTTTTTTGTCACTACAAGTAAAGTTGCTTTGAACATGTGTGTACAAGTCTTTATATGGACATATGCTTTCATTTTTCTTGGGAAGATACCTAGGAGTGAAGTGGAACAGTTTGCTCCTGTGGTGGGTGTACGTTTTGCCTTTTTTTCAGGTTTAGTATTTTGTTTGGAAATGTTTTAAACACATAGTGAAGTTGAAAATATTTTTACAGTGACCACATTTTATCTACTATAAAATTTTATCATTAATATTTTATGTACTTGTTTTATCAGCGATCTATTAATGCAACCAACCCTCCGTCTACCCATAGATCTATCCTTTTTTCAATGCATTACAAAGTAAATTACAGACATCTTTCCAATTCACCTAAATATTTCAATAAGCGTATCTTTAGCTAGTATTCAATATTTCTTTATAGCTTTTTCTTGTGATACAAAGTTTACATACAATAAAATGTACACAAAAGTATATCTGTGCTGAGTTTTTCTATTGTTTATTGATTTTAGAAAGAGAGAGGAAGGGAGGGAGAGAGAGAGGGAAAGAGGGAAGAAGAAAGAGACATCAATTTGTTATTCCACTTATTTATGCATTCATTGATTGCTTCTTGTATGTGCCCTGACTAGGGATTGAACCCGCAATCTTGGCATATAGGGACAATGCCCTAAACAATTTAGCCATCCAGCCAGGGACACCAAAGGTAAGTTTTATTGGTTTTAAAAATGAAACATTTCTTAAACTTTGAAGTGATTAATTTATTCTGTGAGCTGCTACATTTTGTCTTTCCTCATATTTTCCTCAAATTTATTTTTTAGTGCCTTTTACAGCTTATTGAATGAAGTATATGTAAATTATTTTGATTTTTTTGTTTAACATAGATGCTTGAGGCTTTACATTTTTCTCTTGAGTACTTTTCTCTACAAATTTAGATAGGTAGTATTCTAATAATTTCCTAGGGCCTCTAACTGCAATTTTATATTCTCCTGTAGCCCAAAATTGTTCAATATAGTGTTTAATAATTCCAAATAGTTTACTTTTTTGTTTGTTTTCTCTTTTATTAATTGCACTGTGGTTAGGAACTGTAGCATGTACAATTTTTTAGTTTTTGGAATACGCGGAGTTTTTCTTGTGGACTAGGATGTGACATAATTTAAAGCTTATGGGACTCAAAGTGTGATATATATTATTAACTCAAGCTTTAGTTGTACTTTTATATATTAATTATAGTTGCTTTTGTTAATTAGATCTATTAAGGAGAGAGGTATATTAAAGCCTCCTATTATGGTTGCAGTTTTGGACTTTCCTCTGTATTTCTTGAAGCTTTGGCTTTATCTAGTTTGATGCTATGTTATTTGGTACATAATCATTCATGACTGTATTCTAGGTTGAATTTTCCTTTTTATCTGTCTAACATCACTCCTTTTTCTTTCTCTTTTTTTAAATCATCACCCAAGGCTATGTTTATTGATTTCAGAGAGAGAGGAATGGATGGAAGGAGGGAGAGAGAGAGAGAGAGAAATATCAGTGTCAGAAACTCTCGTTGGTTGCTTCCCATAAGCACCCTGGCCAGGGATAGAGCCCTCAACCTAGGTATATGCCCTGATGGGTAATCAAACCTTCAACCTTTTGGTGTACAGGACAATATTCCAACCAATTGAGCCATCCGGCCAGTGCATCCCTTTTTCTTTAAATTTTTTTTCCATGTCATGTATGTGGTGGTAGATGAAACCTCTGAAACGAAACCTTCCCACTTCCGTGAAGCACAGTAAGTTTCCTCTTTTTCTGTGTGCTCATATTATGTAGTTTATGCCTCTGCAGTAGTGCTTAAGAGAGAGGGTTTAAGAATTAGACTCTTTTTGCCCTGACTGGTGTGGCTCCATTGGCTGAGCGTCATCCCACAGAGTGAAAGGTCACTGGTTCGATTCCTGGTCAGGACACATGCCTGGGTTTCCGGCCTGGTTCCCGGTCTGGGTGCATGGGAGAGGCAACCAATTAATGTTTCTCTCTCACATCAACATTTCTCTTCCACTCTTTCTCCCTCCTTCCCCTCTCTCTAAGAATAGATAAATTAAAAAAAAATTAGGCTCTTCTTAAAGTAGCTATGTGACCTTTGGGAAGTTAACCTTGCCTAATCCCCACTTTATAGGGTTGTGAAGAGGATTAAATGAGGAAACACATGTAAAGGATTATATAGTGCTTACCACATAGATGACACTTGGTAACTATTAGCTTTACTATTATTCTGAATTTTAATCTATTTGCTTATATTTCTATGTCCTTCACTGTCTATTAGTCTCTGTAGCGTAGAGGCAATGTCTTATCCACCCTCCAATGCCTGTCACAGTACCTTAAAAATCGATGGTTAAATGAATGATTACCCCCCACATACTACACTTCTGAATTTGAGGAGGCAATCTTTCATCACATAAAACTCTCACTCGCCCTTAAATATGCCTCAGTGTATGTTGAAGTTTTGAGTAAGCAAGAGTTAACATTGGCTTCAAAAGAAAATAGTAGCATATTTAAAAGATCTGTAGTTTTTCCAGAACTCAGCAGTCTGAATTTAGATTTGTTGTTCCCGAAACAGCTGGAAATGTTTATTTTCTATCTTGAACATGTAATTTATGGCAAAACATAAAATTAAATACTTGAAAAAAATGCAATATGGCTTATTTAATTATTACATGAACAGATCTGGCACTTTATAATATAGCAACAGTATAGAAAACAGCTTTTTGATGAGGGGCGGTGTTTTGATACAAACTATAAATAAATATGCAGTTCTTCCTATACAAAGATGATACTACTGGGTATTTGATTTGACCGATTTTTAAAACAGTGGTAATGGGTTTAGGATAAGCTGCCTATACTCTTTACACATGTTAAAAAAATAAAGATAATTATAATAGAAACAATAGCTGCTATGCAGTGTATGCCTACTATGTGCCAGAGGCTGAGCTCATATTTTGCATTTGTTAATTTTTGTTATTAAAACACACCAGCAAGGCATATATTATTATTTCTCTTTCACAGATGGGAAAGCTGAGGCTTAGCAAGCATATTAGTTTCTTGTGGCTGCTGTAACGAATCATCACAAAGTCAGTGGCTTAAAACAATAACGATTAATTCTCTCTCAGTTCTGGAGGCCAGAAGCCTGCAAAGTGTCAGCAGAGCTGGTTCCCTATGGAGGCTCCTTGGTAGAATCCATTCCTTGCCTCTTCCAGTGCTTGGTGGCTGTCGCATTTTTGGCTTGCGGCTGTATCACTTCAATCTCCACCTCCATTTTCATATTACTTTCTTCTCTGTGTGTGCAGCACCTACTTCCCCCCGTCTCTCTCTTCTAAGGACACTTGTGTTGGCATTTAGGGCCCACTGCGCTAAACCCTTCATTTCAAGATCCTTAATTAATCACACCTGCAAAAACTTTACTGTATGAGGTATCATTCACAGGTCCCAGGTATTAGGATGCGAACATACCTTGGGAGCCACTATCAGCCCATGACAGCAGGGTTAAGTAACCTGACCCAAATCCATAACTTGTGACAGTTGTGAGAACTGACCCCTGATCTACTTGACTTCAGAGTTTGTACTCTTTGTGTTATTTCACAAAATAGGTATTTGCAAAGAAGCTGTCTTGTCACGTAATGATGGTGATGGGGCAGAGACAGAAGGCTAAAAGTGAGGACCCACCCCCACAGGAGGGAAGACAGTGTAGTAATCTAACTTCTCTCAGCCTCAGTTTCTTAATTTAAAATGGCAACTCTCCAGGACAAGATGGGCAACTATGGGTGCTTAGCGCGGGTGACTGCCGCACAGGAAGAGGATCAGGTCGTCTGGGGAGATCCACTGGGTCTCACGTCAAAGGTCTCCATGAAAGAGCCGAGTGGCAGGAGGGCCAGCCAGGACCCTCGGTTTCGGCAGGCAGGCGGCACTCCGCATCCGGAAGGGCCGGCAGTCCCGAGCGGCGCTATTTGCGAGGCGGTAGCCGGTGTGATTCTGCAGCAGACTGGCTTTCTTCCTGCTCCCATTTTGTTTTTCCTCCTATGGAGAAAGGATGGCCCTAGAGCCAGAAGGGCTTCATAGGTCCAAAGAAAATTCTGTCAGGGACAAAGACACTACTATGATTGCCCCCTAATGTCTGGGTTGGGTTAGGAATTAAGCCACTAACTATGAAGCAGAATTTTTTTTCTGTTGTAATTCAGGGAGGTTACACAGGCAGATCCTAAATGGTATCTTATGGCCCGCTTGTCATCTTGTTCTGTCCACCAGGCTGAGATTATAAACACCTACACTTTTAGATTCCTTTTAATGTTTTATAGTAACCCGTTTCACAACTGCCAGAAAAGGAGCTTAAAAAATCCATTTTGTAAAGAAAAAAAATGTCAAATTATATTAAGCTTCATGTGGATGGAAATATTTAAAGGGAAATAACATAACTTGAAAAGTTACTGCTGTCCACTTTAGATAATGTCAGCTTTAAATAATGGAAAGCTTTAAAAAGCCTGGACAAAGGCATACACTGTATACAAAGCAATAGTGCCATAGAAACACCCACCTCCCTTTCCTGGGCAGGAAAGAAAACATCACAAATGAAGTGGAAAGTTACTGTGAGGCATTGGGGGAGAAAAGTAGGGAGGAAATTTTTCTTCTTACTATGCCAAGTACTAATCATTTTGGCTCAATCATTTCTATTCTGGATGATTTTAATGCCCAAACTTAAAGGCATTTCAGAAAACTCGATATTGAACCTTTACCTTCTAAAGTCTACATCAAACAGCATAGATAAAAACAAAAACTTGGAGACAGTGTATAAACTCTTAATATTTAAACATTTGCACAATACTTAAAACCTTGGGATTATTCATAGACATTTCTAAGATTTTATTACAAAAGCTTTAAAACACATAAAAAAGTTGAAAACATTGTATAGCAAACAGCCGTATACTTATCATTTCAATTAGGGGTTGGCAAACTATAGTCCATGGGCCAAATCCAGTTGTTTGCCTGTTTTTGTAAATGAAGTTTTATTGGAACACTGCTATACCCTTTAATTCCTGTTGTTTCTGGCTACTTTTGCACTACAACAGCAGACCTGAGTAGTTCCAATAGAGACTACAAAGCGTAAAGTTCTTACTATCTGACTCTTTACAGAAAAGTTTGCTAACCTCTGGTTTAAATGATAGTTGTTAAAATGTTACTTTATTTGCTTTATCACATATCTAGCAGTCAATTATAAACCTCTTTTTAAAAGAAAAAGATACGAAATAGTCATTTAGTAGTCAGAGTCATTTCTCCAACAGCTACAGATTATTACTAACCTTTTCAAAAGAAAAAAGAATCCCAAAAGGAAAAAAATGATTTAACTTCACTATTTGGCATTAGAATCAGGCTTACTGTCAGCCATCATGCAGATAAAATTAGTTGCAATGCTAGATGCAAGAATCAGATTAACTGAATTTTTTTCAACTAAACTATAAGTTTTATTCAGGTTTTACCAGTTTTTTAAATTTACTTGAAATCCTTAAGACCATCGTCAGGTTATTAATTGGCCTAATTTCAACGTTGTTGTGGCTCAGGGAATAGGGAGGCCATGGAGTGGGAAAGAAATGGGGCACAGGCAGGAGGAGGAAGAGTAAGAATACACACACATTTACGGATTAAGTTGTGGTCTTACATGAGCACAGCCATCGCCCCCGAAACAATTCTAGTGGTTACATCAGAGATCGCTTATCACCGATCATAACAAATATAGTAATCATAGAGTTGAAATATGGTGAGAATTACCAAAATGTGACACAGAGACACAAAGTGAGAAAATGGTATTGAAAAAATGGTGCTGACAGACTTGCTGGACTCAGGTACCCACACCTTTGATTTGGAAATAACACGCTATCTGTGAAGAGTGATACAGTGAAGTGCAATAAAATGAGGCACCAGTATATGTAATAGAAAGAACATGGAAATATGTGTGTATGTACTAACCCATACGCAAATGTGCAAACATGCACACACATCCACACATGCATATTCTAGGTGTACATGCACATATATAATATACCTAGATGTTTGCTTAAAATTGGCAAGCCACACATCTCTGTCACAGTTTCTAAGTTATTCTTTTACATATACATTCATAAAAATATGGGTGTATTTTACAAATTTGCAGCCCATGTCATATTTGAGATAATCTATAAATATTAGAGGATCCAACTCTGAATTAGAGCAAGACATCATGAATGTATATCTTGCTCAGAAATAGCACAGTTTGAAATATAAACAATAGCTTTTTTTTATGACATAAATCACACTGTAAAGAAAATAAAGGGAAAGCAAAACTTTTTGTAAGTCATAGAGGTGGAAGAAAATAAATTCTGGTAGGACGGGATGTACAGGTTCAATAAGCGGCTCTACATGTGACCCTGAGACATGGTCCAGAGTCAGCCCCTCCGCAGGGGCAGGAACCTCGCAGGAGCAAGGGCAGACGTGGGGGAGGGGTCCTCAGGGATCCTTGCTCTTGTCTGAGGAGATGCTCGGGGTAGGGGACCCAGGGGCAGTGACCTCACTTCCTGACAGCAGAGCCCAACAGAACTTGGAACCCCGGTAACCAGGCAGCCACATGCTAAAGCTGCCTCTCCCCAGCCCCTTAGGTAGAGGGGTCTCATCCAGCAGGCTGTTTTCTCGTTCTCTGCCTGTTACCTGAGGCCAAGGCCTCAAAAGAAGAAGCCGTGACAGTACGTTCCACCTCGGCCGCCGCTAGGTCCAGACTCAGCCCAGACCCCTGTGGCCCGTTTCACAGCAGAGCCCAGAGGTAACACACAGGGAAGCCTATGGCAGTTTTGTTTGGGCCAGGTCAGCACTCTGATCCCACCTGAGCAACCCTATGTCACCCAGCTCCGCGTGTGTGTGGGTATGTGTTTAAGTGGCTTCACACGAATAGGGTCTTCCACAAGCAGGAACAGGCTAAGGAGGGCGAGAAGCCCGGTGGGCCGGTCATGTGCAACCCCAGGTCAAGGCTGGCTGGGTGGACGTGGAGTATAGGTGGCGTCCTCTGCCCGAGGTTTAGCCCAAGCCCAGGATGTGACTCTCATTCCCCTTGGGGGGGGGTCTCTGCAGACACAGGCCTGGGCCTGATCCTGAGGCAGAAGGCGCAGTGGGCAGAAGCAGCAGCAACTAGGGCCTGGCAGGGCTTGAGGCCTCGGGATCGGCTGCTGGTCACTGTCTTTGCAGAGCTCAACCCAGGTCCTGGAGGAGCAACAGGTGGTTGACAAAGACCCTGGCCCTGTCTCCACCACTGAGGTGCCACATAAGTGAGAGCCAGAGAAGGCCCGTTGGGGCAGTAGCTACGCAGGGGTCCGGGGATCTGGTGTCCATGGGCGGCCGGGGAAAAAAACCCTGCCCTGAAGCCGCCCAGGCTCCACAGGCAGCTCAGGGTTTCAGAACTGGTCCCGGAGCATGGTGGCCACATTACTGCAGCTGGGCCAGACGATGTGGAGCCCAAGGAAGGAGACGCCAAGGGTGAGAGCGTGGAAGAGGTGGGTGTGGGTGGGTGAAGGCACAAGTAAGCTTATGGGGAGGAGGTGGTGCCAGCCACACAGGAAGCACCCACGGAGGCTTCCCAGGAGTGAAGACCTGCCTCACACCACCATCTGCTGGTCTGTCTGCGGGGAGGACGTCCTGCGGTGGGTCCTGGGCTGAGGCGTCTCTGGAAGGCTCTGGCTGTGTTCCACCTGTGGGGAAGACATGGAAATCGGGCACATGGGTGATTTTTTCTCCTCTCGCAACTACAGTAGGAGCCCAGAAGGCAAAGCCGGCTCCTGCTTCAATACCCGTCCTTCATCTGGAGGAGCTGGGTGCAGGCTCAGACCAGGACGCAGCTCCAGGCTAGGAGGGGTGCCCATCTCCAGTGACTGGGCCACCTCTGGTAACTGCTCCAGCTGCAGTGCTGGAGCTCCGGCTGGGCTGCGCAGCATCTGCCGACCTGACTAAGGCTCTACCCCGCCTACCTCAAGAATCCTGCCTGGAACGTGTCCTGGTTCACACCACAGGGGAGGAGCTGCCCTTGCAAAATGAGCCAGGGCCAGTCCTAGAGCTGTGTATTATCGAACCAGCTCTCCTACTTCAACCAGAAGTTATTTTTACCACCCATTTGACCCTTTCCTTGTATGTATGTATGTATTTATTTATTTATTTATCTTTTTTCCCATTTTCCTCTCCCATTTATTCCCCTCCTCCCCGTACCGCCTCCCCTCCAGCATCTACCTCCCCACTACCCTTGCCACCTTAGTTTATGTCCATGGGTCGCACATATAAGTGCTTTGGCTTCTCCATTTCCTATACTATTCTTAACCTCCTCCTGTCTATTTTGTACCTACCAATTATGCTTCTTATTCCCTGTGCCTTTCCTCCCTTTCTCCCCCCACCTCACCCTGCGGATAACCCTCCACGTGATCTCCATTTCTGTGATTCTGTTCTTGTTCTAGTTGTTTGCTTAGTTTGTTTTGGTTTTTAGATTCCGTTGTTGATAGTTGTGAGTTTGCTGTCATTTTACTGTTCACAGTTTTGATCTTCTTCTTTTTCTTAGGTAAGTCCCTCTGCTTTCTCTCTCTCTTTTTCTAACCTATTCTGGACATTTCCTATACGTGGAATCTTACAATAGGTGCCTTTTTCTGTTTGCTCAAAACTTTTGCTATTTAAGAGGAAAATCCCAGAGAGATTAGAGACCATATAGAAAAAAAGAAGCCCTTTTGGTAAGTTTGTGCATATTCTTGGGGCAGAGACCGCTGTGCTCATGCGCCTTGAGGACCAGAAGCGAGTGAGGCAATGGCTGGCTCAGCCTATGCCTCCACAAAATGAGAATGCAGAAATCTGGAAGGACAAACCACAAGCTGGACAGTGTTTCTCACAGCCCAAGGCCAGAGAGATGTGTCACGTGCCTGTGGTGCAGTGAACTCTCACAAGTCTGTGTTTTCTAAAGGGACAGAGGACAAGCATATGCACTTCCAACGAGAAGCAGTGTACATGTCTCTACCTGTCAGAGATGCCTGGCCTCCCCGATGGGGACACACACACTGTCAACACTGGGGCAGAGCACTGTCACCCTCAGACTGACAGGATTCTATTCTGGTAGCGACCAGCCCTGGGGACACAGTGAGGTAGCAGAGGCCCCAACAGATCCACTGGAGAGAAGGGGGAAAGGCCCCTACCCTTGGTCCCTTGGGAGAACAGTGCGTAGGACCCGTCCTAATTCCACAGGTGCACACCTGCACCTGGCAGTGCTCATCCTAGGAGGCCATCCCACAGCAATTCTTGCACAATATTTCGAAGATGTATTTTCGAGGCTGTGCATCAAAGCACTGATGAAATTGCTGGGAACTGGGAAAAACACTAATGTCCATTGAGAGGAGATGGGATCCATCAATCCTGGTCTACATGTGCATGGTCTACATGTGCATGGTCTGCACAGCTGCTAAAGTCGGGGCAGGGATCTACATGGGACAGATAAAAGCCTCAGGGGTCTTCTGAGATGAGACACGTGGACCAAGGGTATGCGTCTGGGGTCCTACCTGTTAGATGATGTACATGTGATTTCCTCAGGCAAACACACATATGTGAAAATTATCCTTCTTGAATAGCTGCTTTTGGGTACTTTTTTCTCAAGCATCAATAGTCCCTTTCTATCCTCCAAATTACAGTTCTCAGGCTTGGAAACTGGAAGCCACAGCCAGACCAGATCCCTTTGTGCAGGATCCAGCTACCCCCACTCTTCTGGGGTGAAGTCCATGGCCACATCCCTGAATGTCACAGATGCTTGGAGTCTGGCTGTGAGGCACAGAGTTGCCACTTCTCCCTTTTCTGTGCTCTTCTCTTGGGAAAAGGAAGAATCCTGGGAAGACGTAGCTCTCTTTTTGGGCATTTCGGCCAAATCTTTCTCCACGATCACCGATCTGCCCAGTTCTGAGGATTCTGATTGCCCTGCCCCCTCAGTTCAGACCTCTGGACCGGGGCCTCCTGGTCCTCCTTCCTGCCTTCCCCCCGGGGGCTCAGCGGAAAGGCTTCCATCAGGCTGAGTCCGGTCTCTTCCCCAGTCTCATGAGGGTGGCCCCTTCCATACGGGCTTGACAAATGCTGCAAGCTTCTTCTAACTGAACTTCTGAGTTTTACTTTATTTCTGCTTGAATCATACTGATTTATTCAGATTTTGATGTCTATAAATCGAGCATTAGTTAGCTTTTATCAAGGCACTATTTATATTCTGAAAGACAAACTTCCTCAACATAGTTGAGTACAAACTAATTTTTCACTTTTTAATAGCAGACATATATATTGTTGGTTAGTTGTTAATGAAATGGTATATAGTTAGGTTTGTCACCATATGTGCATTACAGTTTACAAGAACTGTTTATTGAGCCTTTTCTGTGCTTTAGACAGAGTTGGAGTTCTAGGTAACTTGGGGGATGTGAAGATGAATCAGAGTCTGTCCTCAGTAGAAACAGTAACTCAAAAAGATACCTGCCCCCTTATGTTCAAGGCAGCATCATTCACAATAACCAAGAAATGGAAACAACCGAAGTGTCCACTGACGGATGAATGGATAAAGAAGGTGTGGTATGTATAGTATATACAATGAAATATCATTCAGTCACAAAAAAGAGGAAATCCTACCATTTGTGGCAACATGGATAGACCTTGAAGGCATTATGCTAAATGAAATGTCAGACAGAAAAAGAAAAATCCTGCAAGATGTCACTTATATGTGAAATCTAAAAACAAACAGAAACCCCCCAAAACATCAGACTTAAAGAAAAAGAGATCAGATTTATAGTTACCAGGGATAGAAGGATAAGAGGAGGGGTAACTGGGGGAAAGTGGTCAAAAGTTACAAACTTCCAGTTATAAGATAATTAGTAGGAATTACAACATGGTGACTATAGTTAATACCGCTGTATGGTATACAGGGAAGTTAAGAGAGTAGATCCTAAGAGTTTTCAACACAAAGAGAAATTCTTTTTTTTTCTTTTTATGGTATTTTTATGAGATGATGGATTTAATTAAATCTGTTGTGGTAATCATTTTACGGTAAATGTAAATCAAACCATCATGCTATACACCCTAAACTTATACAGTAATGTATGTCGATGATTTCTTAATACAACTGGAAAAAAATATGCCAGAGATTTGGCATATTTTTTCTCTGATAAGGTGGGATCTGGAAAGAAATGGTATTTGACCTGGACCTTTGTAAACTGATGGCGTGTGGAAACATGGAGAAGGAAATGAAGGGCAGTCTTTGAAAAGCAAGGTTGAAAGAACCAAATTGCATCTGGTTCTCTGGTGGGATATGCAAAGCTTGTGAAATGTAATTACACTTGTGAAACATAGAGGGTTTTCATTGTCATTGGCCTTTAATGACTTTCAATCAAGGCACAACTACAATAAAACAAACAGAAATCTTACGAAATTGTGACTTGCTGAAGGTGTAGTCACTAATCATTCTCTTCCTGCTAACACATTGGCCAGTTAGGTTCTTGGCAAGCATACAATTTAAACAATCATTCCTCAGGTAGTACACTGGCTTAAATGAGTCAGTACAACTTCCCCATGAAGACATTTCTATGAATATATCTTAAGGAAATAATAAAAAATGTGGATAAATATTTAAATATGATGATAATCATCATAGTATTATTTATATAAAACACTGGAAAATATGTAAATAAATTATCATACTGTAGTGAAATAATATACAGGTCCTAATAATTAGTTTTTTTTAATGAATTTTTGATGATCTAGGAGATGGTAATTGTCTAATGTTTCAAGATAAAAACTGTATACAAAAAGGCAGTTTATAAAATTATTTATACAATTTGTGCCCAATTTGAGATCCACTACTTAACAAAGGAATTTTGGTTGGGGAAATAAACCAAAGTGACTTGTGAAATGGAAATACCATTTTCTGATAAGAACATTACCAAGATAATGTGTGCTTTCCATTTAATACGAACACTTATAAAAATATTTTCCTGGGTTCTGGTAACATGGTTTATTGAGATACCCCGTATTATCTTCTTTCTTCCAAGAACATCTAAGTGTAGGACAAAGTATTGCAGCAAAAATTTAAATGCAATAGTGAAGTTCAAAATAAAGAAAGATAATTCTCGGGGAGCCAACAATGAGTGAATATTAAACCAGATGTGTAACTTCATGATCTGATGTCACAATGGCTCAGGAAGATATTGGGCTGGAAACATGAAGGGGGGGACACAAAAAAACTGGAATTATCTTCTGAAGGGCAGGCCCCTCTGGTAGGCGAGTGTTCTAGGAATCCACCTGTATCAGTGTACCAGCTGGTGGTGTTGTGAGAGGCTATGTTTGGCTTCACCGAATTTTTGAAGACTCAGCACGTTTGCCCATTGTATGACAGGTGATTTATGAGAGCACCTGCCCACACTGCACTGAGTGTTCAGCAGTTTTTGACTAAAAATGGCATGGCTCCCGTGCCCACCCTCCCTAGTCACCCAATCTCACGGCGAACAACTTTTTGTGTTTCTCTCATGAAAAAAGTCATCAAAGGGAAATATTTTGCCGGTGTGGAAGAGATGAAACAAAAAACAGCAGAAGCACTAAAAGGCATCAAAATCGACAAGTTGAAAAACTGTTTTGAGCAGTGGAAAACATGTCTCGCTAGGGGTATTACATGAAATGGAGAGTACTTTGAAGATGACTGAAGTTTAAACATGTAAGAATAAATACACATTTTTTTTCTAAATTTCCATTGTTGGGAGGTCTAACCCTTCATAGATGGTAAGGACTAATAGCTGGGGATTTAATGTTTATGTTCATTTTGGGGGCAGAAGGTGTGACCTTGAACTCTTGTAAGATAGGAAACTCACCCTGCGACCCCTCCATAGAGATAGAACGAATACAGAACTGCACCTTTAGTGAAATGGGACTAGACAGAATTTATTTACTCGCAGGGTGGTGATCCAAAGCATTTCTCTGCCCTTGAGAAATCAGAGACACAGGTTAGTGACTTGTGTAGGTAGCGTTCAAGTTTATATTTACCGAAGTAGTCTCAGAATCTTCAATCCAAGAGAGAACATAAAAAAGGTAACAACTCAGTGAAATTTGTAGAAGCAAATACCAAATTTCTCTTTAGTAACATTTCTGTAACAGGATACATGGGATTTCTTTAGGTAACGCCCCTCCCCAGCCCCCCGCAACCCCGGAAAAATATCCCAGTTGAAAATGTGTTCACATTAAAAAACACAAACCCATTAAGAAGGAATACTCTCTGAGGGAGAGTCAACAGACCAAATCTACAGAATCGATAATATAATTATTTGAGATCAAAGACAGTATAAAAACTGTGTTTACAATTAGAAAATAGATAATGAAGTAATGAAAACTACAATGAAAGGATAGGACAATGTGAAAAAAAGAACTTTTGCATTTGAAATGGTTCATTGAGGCAGTTTGGATATTTAAAAACTTTATGATCCAGGTAACAGGATAGATGATTTTATGATAATCATACTCTCTGGGTTGGCTTTGCAGGAGTTGGAAAGATTTATGTTGCACCAGCTATCCCGCCCCTCCCTTCTTGTCTTTCTGTAAACAATGATATGAGTAAGCCGGAGGACTACTCAGTACTGCAAGTAAAATGTGCTCTTTTAAAAATGGGATGGCTGTCCCTTCGTCCTTGATCTCTCCAGCACTCTTTTAAAACCAGTTTAGGTATAGAACCACAAAAGGGGTGTGATGCCTCCATGTTACTTATTTAGTACAGCAATAACTTTAATCAAAAGTTTAAAACTCATCAGCAACTCTGCAGGAATGGAAAATTTGACAGAAAAAGTCCAGAGATATGAACTGGGAGCTGGGGGCCAAATCTAGCCTGCAGATATTTGGTCACAGAGTATTAATAAGTGATTTTTGAATTGTCTATTATTAAAAACTGGGAGATTTCACATAAATACACAGATTTCTGGCTTCACTTGAAAAAAATGGGTTATCTGGCCATGCAGAGAAGGGGTTAGTTCTGGTTTGCAACAGTGAACCGGAATTAAACAGACTTGGCCCCTTCTCCATTTCTACCCTAACCCTCCTATTTCCTATTGAGTCTCTAGCACTATGAACCAGTATCAGTGCTGTTTATTATCACATACACTTGAAGTGTATGGCTGTACAGTTCAGATCGCATGCTTTTCTTTGTTCTGTCCACAGGGATATTGGGAGTCAGGACAAATTACGATTGGAAGCTGGGGTCCAGCTGCTGCTGGTCTCAGGGTAGCAGCTCTGGTGCTGCTGCAATCTGACAGCACAACCCTTGCTGAGATTTAAAGATTTAAACCAAAGATTTAAATGCAGGGCCCACTTCAAGAAACTCAAAATTTAGTAGAGAAGATAGCCCTATGGGAGGTGAAGAGTTGGGGTGGGGGGTGTGGTTTAGTAGTTATCTCTATACTCTGGGTAGGGTTGCCAGATTCACTAAATAGAAATGTAGGATGCCTGCTAATATTTGAGTTTCAGATAATGATGCAATATTTAGGATATACGTATACTAAAAATTATTCATTGTTTACCCGAAGGCCAGATTCAACTAGGCAACCTTACTTCATCTGGCCACTCTAATTCTAGGGCACCTCGGCCTCTGTATATTCAGTGACTTGGCTGGTAACCTGAATTGTTCCCCTCTGGAGAGAGAAAAGCTTTTCTTCTTAGAAATTTCTGGTCTAGTCAAGCTCTTAAGCAATGTTTGGTCTGCCTATGAAATCAAACATACTAGTAGTTATTGGTCATGTTAAAGTCTAACCATGATCTAAAAATGTAATCAATAGATAGAGATCTATCTATTATTCATCCTAAAGTATGAAATTTTAGGGGACACAGCCTGAGAACTGGAAACTGAATGCAATACTTGTTTTTCAAGCAAAGCACAAGTCTACTAAAACTGGGCAAAATTATTTGAATCAAAGGTAAGGTTATATTTTCTATTCTTGAGGAGACATGTAATTAAAGTTTAAATATGTCTACTCAAAGGGTTCTAAGGACTGGCAATTTGCAAGGAATGTATTGGTGAGGTGATGGGTATGACATCAAATTTAGAATCTAATATTTATTTGTTTTTGAGAGACATTCCCTAACTTTACAAAATATCATAGCTACCCAATAAAAATAACAGTCATAAAAAACCATTTCTTTTTAAAAATTTAATTGTGTTATGTTTTTTCCCATTGCCATTTAATCCCCTTAAACCCCTTCCCCTCAGCAATCATCACACTTTTGTCCATGCCCATGAGTTCTTTTTCCTTTTTGCTCAATCCTTCCACTCCCTAACATCCCCCCCACTCGCCCCACTAGCTGTCATCTGCTCTTCATCTACGAGTCTGTCTCTGTTTTGCTTGTTAGTTCAGTCTGTTCATTAGATTCCACATATGAGTGAAATCATATGGAAAAATACTCCATTCTTATTGAATATTTACTATGGCTATAGACACTGTGGCAAGCATTTTACATGCCTTATGTAATAACATCTAATTCTTATAACCCTTCGAAGTCGGTTCCACTATTCCTGCCACAGAGATGAGGAAATTGAGCCTTGAAGAGGTCAGTCCTCAGAACACAGAGGTCCTTCCAAGGTCACACTATAGTAAGTGGTGGGCTTGGTCTTTAGCCCAGACTGGGGTGTCTTAATCTGCATTCTGGGTCTTAACTACTTGATTGGCTGGGTCAGTGATTCAGTCCCATTTGGTGGGAGGATTCACCAGGAAAGTCACAAGAGAAGTCCTTTGAGGGACTGTGAAGAGAGTGGATGTTTTTGATGTTGTCAATACCTGTGAGTTCATTTGCGAAGAATTTCTGGTCTTTTCAGAAGAAATTGGATAAGAGCACATTGACTACAATGAGTTTAAGGTCCCCGAAAGGTGCAGTTTTTAGACTTTCATATCTAAAAGAGCTGTACATTAACAAGGCTGTCTAACCTTTAATTCTTTAGCTTTTTAGATTTAAATAATTGAAAGTTTTATTTTAAGAAACCAAGCAAAATCTACCACTTGTTAAGATATCGTGTTATTTTGGCTATGTCCTTTCTCAGTGGAGCATGTCCTCATTCTAAAAGTTCCTTTTTTGGAGGACTCCTGGGGGAACCTGTATCCTCTCAGGCAAGGAAGTGTTCTACCACGGAACTCCTTTCCTTGTTCTAGTGATGTCAGGTCCCTGCGCTTGGACCAGGCTGATGCTTCATTAGGCTGAACTCAAAAGAATCTTTGAAGGACAAAGTGTACAAAAGAGTAACCCACTTGGAAAACTTCAGGTATAGTTAATCTCCCAGGAACTATCTCAGTGTGAAACATAAGAAAACCAAAACAAGCAAAAAAAGAAAAACTTTAAAAAACAGTTATTGGTCATTAAAAATTTATTTTCACCTAAAACACACATACACACAATTTGTTCATCAGTCAACAGTGTCAGTTACTATTCTAGGTCTGGCATTTACCAGTGAACAAAACAAAGTTCCTACCTTTCTGACAATTACATTATAATTGGAGCAGACAAAAAAGAATAAGAATCATATAGTATATTAACAAGTGGTAAATGGTATGGACAGAAATCAAGCACAGATTGGGGAGAAGTACTCAGGGAAGTCCCGGAGGAAATGAGAGTGTCAACCACGGGGAAAAAGTATTCCAGGTAGAGAGAACATCAAGTGCAAAATCTGAGTACAGATCGATGATGGTCCCCCCCACCCCCCAAAAAAACAAGGTATATAGAAGCATTTATAATGAAAAGCAACAGACTCTTGTTTTACCCCCCAGCCCCACTGTTCAAAGGCAACCACCTTTTTTCATTTTGTTCCTGTTTTCACCTGTGTTGGTTATTTCCAAGTCTCTAATTTATATGCTCATATAACCACCCTGATTCATCAGTTTTAAATGTTATCAATTAACTTCTAACATCAGATGAGGATTTAGTTCATACCATCCCATATTCCCTCTTGCTCATCCCAATATTTGATAGCTTTGATTTCTTTAGTTATGATATTAGTTACCCTTATAACTTCAATATACTTAAGTTTCTACTTATGGCTCATTGGTTTTGGGAAAGAAAACTGGAATTTGGAAGTGCAGACAGGTCTGTGGGGTTGGGCAAAGGTTAGAAGTCTAGATATGGTCCCAAAGTCCAGAGTCTTTGAAGCAGTGCATAGAGTTCAAAGCTGGTCAAAGTCTAGATCAGTCTCCATGGGTAAAGATGATGAAATGTGAGTGCCATTGGCCAAGGTACAAACAGAGATTAATAGTGGGAAGTACAAGTGGGCCTGGGACTGGTGTGGGGGACCTATTCATGTGGAGAGTGGAGTTTAAGAGAAAGAAATGTGAACATATGAAGAGACTGAGGCACTGGGCCCTTCCATTAACAGAGAAGTACCCTCTTCGTGGCAAAATTTTAGCTCTTTGCTGGTGCACTGTGCTATTCATTTGCTTATTTGATCTGAGATCCCGTATCTACTTTCTCCACTCTGCGCTAAAACCCAGCAGGGCTGCCCTGTAGATTGCATTTCCCAAGCTTTCTGGCCGACTGGTTTCTGTTTACATTTCACCAATGAGGATCCTAGGAGAGAGATTGGAGAAAAAAAGAAAGGGAGAAGCCAGGGTATTTCATCCCTTATTCCTCTGCTTCAGGGGTGTCTTGAGTGTCCAGTTTCTGTTCCCTTGCGCTGACTTCTGGGCTTTGATAATACAACGTAGCAACTTCCTGCTATTGTGAATCTCTGGGTTATCTCATTGCCCTTTGTTTAGCCTCTCAACTTTTCCAGCCTTTATAACTAGTTCCTTGTATTTACTTATCTCCATTGAACCATCTAGCATGAGCGTCATTTTGCCGAGAGAACCTGATTAATACGTGCTCTAAGCACTGAAGAGACTTTCCTATTACTGAATTAAATCCATTGACTTCTGACTAGTAAATGAAAATAATACTGAATTTTAGAAAGATTCCATGCTATTGTTAGTATTTTTTACCTTAAATTTGATTTTCCTTTCAGTGGCATTTTTTTTCGCAGATGGTTTTTGCCTAATGTCTCCAAGACACTTCAGTAATGGCGCCTCAGACAAGAAGCTGATCACTTAAACTACTTTTGGTAGCTGCCAAGCTGGATGGTGCATGTCAAATGATGGTGCCTGCACAAAATGTTCTAGGACAAACTGACGGCTTAGGTGTAAATAAACCATTTGAGCATATGGCATCCACCTAGCTGGAACCACTGGCTAAAATATGAACCTTAAATTTACTGATGATTACCAGATAACTGATGGATTAGCAACATATATCTATTAAGCAGTTCCAGAGGTGGCCATGGGAATTAATGTGTTGGTAAGTTATTTTCACTTTAATTTTGGTAATATGATAGAATCAATGGTAAAGTAGAGGGCCAGAAAGCATAAAATAAATATAACCCAATGTGAAAAGGTACTTAGCACAGAGCTTTGCATGTAATAGACACTATAAACAAACAAGCACGGAATTTGGAGAAATGTGCTTTTTGAGGAGGTAAATCTGTGAATGAACATATGCAAACCAGTGAACAAACTATTTAGACACTCAAAAAGCCTTTGACACAAAATACTGGAATACCATTTTGCCCTTATTCAAATTGGAACAGATTTTTAAAAATGAGGATATTCAATACTGGAAAGAAAAATAGTCACCCTAAGAAGGTGAATCAGTACAACGTTTCTGGAAGGTGATTAAACAGTGTGTCCTAAGTCTTAAAGTGTCGTTTTTGACAACACTTCCACTGCTAGGAATTTATTCTATGAAAATAATCATGGACATATGCTTTGATTTATCATTATGGTTCATTACAGTCTATTTTATGACTAAAACAAACAAACAAAAAAACCTCACCTACGCTTTCATCAAAAGGAAGTTGGTTAGGTAAAGTAAGCTATAGCTATAAAATGGTATAGCAGGCTGTCATAAAAAATTATGTGTTAGAATAATGGATAGATGGGGAAATGCCTATGGTTTATTGATTAGTTAAAAGCAAGTTATAAAGTATTTAATCCCATTCAACAATGATTCATAGAAGAATAAGTGACCAAAATGTTAGGAGTGTCAGGTTAGGTTATTTTCTTTTTTTATATGTGCTCATTTCTATTTTTTAAATTTCCTAAAGTAAGTTCACTTTGTAAATAGGTGAATATAAATACATATTACAACAGTTGCCTTTAGTTCTACTTTTAAAAACTAGACAACTGATTATTTTGAAACGGATAATTACGGAACATAGAACATGTTTTGTCTTGGTTGTGAATTTCATTAAAGACATAAGCACCCAGAGTATTTTATTACACTGCACCAGGAAACAAAGGATATGTAAAAAAATGACTCTACTGTGTGGAAAGGGGTTTAAAACTTTGCTAAATGTATTTTATCACATAATTATACAGAAAATTTGGAAAACTAGATATCTCAGTCCCATTGATCTCATAGACCATAGTTATTGGTGTCTTCTTGAAATACCTTTCAGCCTTTTTTTTTAAAGCATGAAAGTTATAATGCAACCTTGCATCTTGCTTCTTCTTGTTACTGTGTGGGGATGTATGAATAATAAGCTAGAGGTGATCCACTGAACAGGCATCTGGCAACTTGTACGCCTACGCAGGAGGACAGTGGGTGAGCATCGGTGTAGACATGAGACTCTGCTCATGAAGTGGGTTCTATGACCCAAGGGACTTCATCATGGCTGGCATTCCAGGAGGGTCAGCTCTCATTTATTCTCCCCACCTGAATGTCCCTTTCTCCCTATTTCTGCTGTGAATTCATCCTTTAACACCCAGATGTCATAACTTTCCTTCCCCTGTGTGCTAGGAATACACTTTCTTCTCACTCATGGCTGAACTGTGTCCCCTTCATCTCTCACATTATGTGTTGAAGCCCTAACACCCAGCACCTCAGAACGTGATGGTATTTGGAGATAAGGCCTTTAAAGCAGTAATTATTAAGATGGAGTCATTAGTATAGACCCTAATTCAATATGACTGCTGTCCTTTAAGAAGAGTATTAGGACATAAACAACACAGAGGGATGGCCATGTGAAGACACAGCGAGAAGACGGCCATCTGCAAGCCAAGGAGTAGGACCTCAGAAGAAACTAACCTGTTGACACATCGATCTTGGATGAGTAGCCTCCAGAATTGTGAGAAGATAAATTTCTGTTGTTTAAGCCACTCGGTATATGGTATTTTATTATGGCAACGGTAGCAAACAAATACACTCATGGGAGAGAGGACTAATAAATAGGTCAAGTGAGGCACTGATGGCAGCAGAGTGGTGCCTACCGCCCCCTGGACTTCATCTCTAAAACAGCATTTGGACAAGATGATTCATTTGCAAGATCCCTTTCAGAACAGATAGTCTAGGAGCCCTGATTCATTCTCTTTAAGTGGCCAGAGCGTTTCTGCGAATCTAATGTTACATTAATACTCTTCAGGGGCTGCACATCCCTTCAGTGGGAAGCCTGATCATCTCAGCAGGGCGCACATGGCCGTTCCTTAACTGGCCATGTCGTTCTCCAGAATTGTCTCCCAGTACTGCCCCATTCAGCCTGCCCTCTGACTGTGCCAGCCTTCTCATGGTTCCCCCGAGTGCCATGAAATCTCACACTCTGTCTTTTCATGTGCCCCATGCTCTGCCTAGGATGCCCTCCTCTCTCTGTCATCTTGGCTACTCATTTTTAAAGACTGGCTCGGCACCGTTTTTCCCTGGAAACCTTCCCTGGCCTCTCTTCCCCTCCACTCTCAGTCCCTTTTGGGTTAAGCACCTGTGGATCCCCTGAGCTCTGTCAAAGCCTTGATCACTTGCTTGGTTAAATGGAGCTCCACTATTTTGTGCACACACTAAATACTTTTTGGAAACAATACTGAGGGTAGTAAAAAATGGGTCATATTAGGGTCTCTAAATTGGAAGGAGTGAAGTTAATTGTTGGAAATTGGCCTAAAATCAAGTCTTAAAGAGCGTCTGAGCCAGAGGGCAAATGAGACAGTGAGCCAGAAATCAAGCAGACAGCACAGTTCCTGGCCAGTTGTCCAGCATGTTGCGTACTGTTGTGCTGCCATTATTCAGAGCTCCCAGAGCTGGTTAGAAATGGTGTGATCCCTCTTCCCTCCCTAGGAAGTGGGGACCAGGGGCAGAAAAGGCACTGGGAGGGCTAGCCTCCCAGGTGTGAGTCATACAGGCAGAGGTGAGGAAGCAGTTCTTACCCGGATCTTCATGTGTTCCAAAGCCAATGATTGCACCCAAAAAAGGGCATCTGAGGCAGATATTAGGTGCTGGGGCATGCAGCCTCGGGATTAAAGAGTTTGGGTGGATGGGGCAGGTCCAACTGAGGAGACCCATGTTCAATTTCTGTACCTACCACTGGTAGTTTTATGATGTTAGGCAGTTAAAGTTTTTTGAACCATTTTTTTTTTCTCTATAAAACGGGGATGCTAGTATCTACCTTACCTGCCTCTCAAGATATCAGGCAAATGAGAAAATGAAGGAGCTTGGCAAACTAAGACACCTGAGCACAAGAAAGGTGCTGTTAATGGGAGGTCCCATCCTGCAGGGACTGCAGGCACTGGCCCTCCCGGGCCTACAGAGGCAAGCAAGGGAGGGCTGCTCCCGGCCGGTGGGGTACGTGGGCAGATTCTGGCAAAGGGCATTGGCAGTGAAACTAGGTTTTCTACCATTTCTGACTGTGCCTGTCAAGAATGACCTTGTGGGGCTGGAAAAAATCCAGGGGCGGGAAGGGGTTAGGGGGTGAAGGAAAGGGCAGGACTTCTGGGAGAAGATACAAAAAGATCAAGACCACGAGACTGAATAAATTTGTCAGAGGTACTTAACCCAGCAGTGGTAGAATAGGATCAAGTAGTAAGTAATAAACTTCAAGAAGGATTTAGATATTCATGGATGAAAAAATTTAAATGAATTTTTGAGTAGCTTTGGGGATGTTTGGGAGAAATCACCCCCATGAAGTCACTATCGTGGGACTGGGGCTGGATCTTAAGTCTCACACCTATTTTCTAAATGGTCTTCATTAAAGAATTGAGCAGAGAAGCAATGAAAAATGTTATTTTTTTTTCTAACTGAACTTTTTTGCAATGCCCAGTGCACTTGTAACACCTGGCATAATGTCTCTAATTCCTGCTATATGGGAGTTCTGTGAAGACAGGAATAGGTCAGCTGTGGTCACTATACCCCAGTACCTGGCATAGCTTCCAGCATATATGGTATTTAATCAGCATTGTAAATTGAATACTGTTTTCTCAAGAGTAGCTGATGGGGTCCTTGTCCAGAGAGTCTTCCCCATAGGACCCTGACCTGAGCCAGTGATAGAGTTCCAGAATTTCACACAGAGAGATGTTGGGCCTCTGCAAGGTTTGCCGTAAAGCACCCACACTGCCCACTCAGGCATCTGTCTGCTCCATGTCTGGCTCTCACTGTCCTGCAGTTTTCTGCTTTCTTTTGCCCTGTTTGTGGTTGCGGAGCCTCTGTTTTCAGCTTGTAAGCACAAGTAACTCTATGTCGAGGGCCTGTCCTTGGATCCCTTTCTTAGTCATCTGATTTCTCAGGCCTGGCCATTTGCAACTTTCTCCCTTGGGCAACCCTAGTGGTTTCAGCCCCAAGCCAGGTTTTAGAGCACTGGCTCCCTTTGTCTTTGAGGAACAGTCTTGTGGCTGGACATTGTCCTGAGGACCCCTGTCCCCGGGGCACCAGGGTACTGAGGAGAGGAGAATGAGCAGAATCCAAGTCCTTCTCTTCCGTTTGCCTGACCGGAGTTGCCTTAAGGACAGATTGTGCTTGTTTGATGAGACAATGGGGAGGTTAAAGGAGAACTGACCCCATCTCTTCCTGTAACACTGCTGTAGCTGAAGCACATATTAGTCACCAACCCAGTTTGTCTGGATCCCTGCAAGAGCTGAAATTGTCATGGGCCTTTGGGCCGCCAGTGCCCTGGGAAGCTTGAGAGCAGAGTTTCTTTGTGTCCTCAACAACAGAGCTAAGAGGCCAGAAATTGTTGGTTTCTACAGGGAGTCCCACAGGAGAAAGCTACACTAGGCTTCTGGCCAGAGGCAGATTTAATGGTAGGCGCACCGGGCGTGTGCCCTGGGCCCCGACTTCTGAAGGGCCGTGCAAAACCCCAACTTTACACTTTTTTCTAATGACACCAAGTTTGGTGTCAGGTGTGCAATTTTAATTATGTACAAGTTTACAATCGACGGTAAAACCTGATAGTATGTTTAAATATTTTCTTCTGCTCCCGGGGCCTCAACCGACCTTAATCCGCCTCTGCTCCTGGCCAACATACCCCCATGAGAGCCTGCCCTGGCAGAGTGTAGGAGGGGCCACAGACTTGGGCAAGGCTTCTTCATGATCCAACTGCCTCGGGGTACCTGAGTCTGGACGGTGGCCTACGCCTTGGCCTGGAGCAAGGCTGCTCCTTGCTTGGTCCCATGAAAGCCTGGCAGAGCCTCTCAGGGCTGAGCTAGCAGGGACCTCAGGGTTTTTGATGGGAAAGGAGGTTGGCAAATGTCTGCATTTTCTAATCGGTTCTCACACCAATGCGGCCTCCTCTAGAGGGCTAAGTAGCCCCGTCTTAGTCAGTGTGTGCTGCTGTATGAAGTACCACAGAGAGGTGGCTTAAACAACAAACATGTATTTCTCATAGTCTGGAGGCTGGGAGGCCCAGGATCAAGGTGTGACAGATGCAGTGTCTGGTGAGGGCTCACTTCCTCATTGGCAGATGGCCATCTTGTTGTGTCCTCATATGGCGGAGAACAGAGGGAGGAGCAAACTCTCATGTCTCTTTTAATTTTTTTATTGTTCTATTAAGGTTGTCCCAATTTTCCCCCATTGCTCTCCCCTGCCCCGCTCACCACCCTCCTCCTCTCCCACAATCAATCCCAGTCCTCTTGTCCATGCCCATGGGTCATTTATACTTGTTCTTCATGTGTCTTTTTATAAGGGCACTAGTCCTGTTTATAAGGGTTCCACTCTCTTGACCTAATTACCTCCCAAAGGGGCTGCCTCCTAATACCATCACCTCAAGGGCTAGGAGTGTAATAGAGGAATTTTGGGGGGACACAGATGTTTACTCTATAACAAGCCCTCAGACAAGAAGTGGGGCCCATGTTGCTCATCTGGGTTCCTGCAGCCCTAGGCAAAGTTCACGCCTGTGGGTTTCAAGAAACTGCATCTGTGAGGGACTTGAGTGGGAGAAGGAAATCACCTCAAAAATACAGTCAGGTGGGTGGCAGCCCAGCAGTGCTCTTGGCCTCTGCATAGCACCCACACATCTCCTTGCTTGATGAGGAATGATCTTCCCGACCTCCAGAGCCAGCGAGATAACAGTAATAATAATAATAAGGTGAACATTCACCAGGCATCTCCTATCCGAGCTGGAATTTGAACAAGGCCACCCATGCTCTTCACCACTGTGCTGCATACACTAGTCAAGCCCCCATCAGACCCCACTTCCCCAGCCTTCACACTTCTTTCTCTTTGTTGGAATGCACTGCCATCTTGGACATAACCACCTTCGTGGAAACTCAGAAAAGCACACGTTCGAGCAGGGTTAAGCTGAGTGTCTGGTGTACAGATGTGTTTTCCCCTCAGATGCTCCAGAGGGCCCTGTGGTCCTGAAGTGCGGGGGCCATTCCCCGCCATTGAGACCAGTCAAAGGATTTGGGGGCTAAGGGCTGCTGCTTCCAGGGCATCCTACCCCGCCCCACTCTCCTGCTGCACTGGCTCCGGACGCCACACCTGGGGCATCTGGATGTTAAAGGCACCTGTTCCCAGCCTGGATGTGAGTGTTTTTAAGACTCTTGCTATTTATTGCTGGACTTCTGAAAAGAAAGGTTTTATATTCTTGCCAGCAGTATGTGAGAGCATTTCTCTTACTAAATACGTTGCCAGCATAGAGTGCCATTTAAAAAATATGACTGTTGAAAAGTATTTCATTGTTATTTTGACCTGTATTTCATTATTAGTGAGGTTAAATATTTCTCATGTTTATTATTCAGTGAAATATCTTTTTGTGCAATGATTATTTATGTCCTTCAATATCTACATTGTTAGTGTTTTTCTTACTGATTGGTAGTTCTTTATGCATGAAGAATATTGTTGCATACATTTTACCAGTTTGTAATTAAATTTTGTTAATTATATTATTTTGAATTATAGAAATTTAAAAAATTAGCACAAACAAATCTGTCCATATTTTCCTTTATTTTTTCTGTTGTTTTATGATTAAAAAAGTCATTCTCCATCCAGCAATATGATAAATACTTGCCCGTATTTTCTTACTTTGATTTCTACATTTATTTTTATCATTCATGTAGAATTTATCTATGTATGAGTTGAGGTTCTAAGCTGACATTTCCCCCAATAGTTATTTTTGATTGCCATGTACTTAATAAAGTCAGTGATTTTCCACTTTTTAATGATGCTTTATTATATATTAAATTTCTTCTAAATATCAGTATATATCTTGGGTTCATTTACTCTGTTTAATGATCTGTGGTTATTCCTGTGCTGAGACCACATTGATTTGCATCAGTTTTATAATATATTTTTATGGCTAGTAGAGCAAGACCCATTCTAAATACTTTTATTTTAAAAGTTTTGAAGCCAAAATTGTTTGTATATTCTTTTATATAAACTTTTTTTGGTCAAAATAAAAATATTTCACTGGGTTTTGATTGCAAATGGGGGAAGAATTAGCATCTTTATAAGAACCAGGTATAGCATATATCAAATCAGATATTTTATATATCTCTCAATAATATTTTTTACTTAGACATATTTGTCAGTGAGTAAATGATACAATAATTTGGCTTCCTAAAGTGCTAAATGGTGTGTGGAAACACAGTTTTATTGACAGTAAACCGCATCTTGTTTGAATGAGGTCTTAGATTCTTGGTTGTAGTTCACTTTCCTTGAGTACTTTTCCACAATTACCTGACCAATCCTTTCCTTTCTTTGTCGCTCAGACTCCCAAGGTCACTGACTTTGCTGCTCATTTCATCATTACATCTTTTCTTCAGACCCTTAGTTCTCTGAATGTTCTCATCTTTCTTAATCCCAATGAAGAATAGTCCCTTACCTACGCTTTCAGCTCTCAGGTCTGGCTGTACTTCATGGATTCTCTTGGCCAATGCTCTTCCAGGTTTAAATAGGCCCCTGGACCCACCCCACCTGTATGCTTCTTTATGGATGCTCATCCACCGTGTCCTGAATTTATGGGTAGTACATGAACAGTGACCCAAAAAAGACAAAAAGGGGAGCTATGTCTTTTTGGAGTGGACTTCTCTATCAACACCTGCATGACAGCCTCTCACAGTTTGAGGTGCTGATGCCCTCTGTTTGTAGCCTGAGTTTATCTCTTAGCTTAGTGTGATTAATATTCCTGCCATAAACCTGTGATGTCTACAGTAAGCCCTATGCACCTGGATATCCACTGAACCCAAAAGGTTTCCCTATGTCATACTAAGTTCACTAACTAGCTTTGTATCTCCCTACTGGGATTGGAATCCAGAATGGAGGAGAGAACATTATGTATAATTAATAATGTACTGAGCTTCAAATATATCGCAGGTGTCTCATGTCATGAACGAGATATTTATTCATTCAACTAAGCAATAATACTGACTATTTTGTGAGATATAAAGATGATGGAGAGATGATTCCTGATACAAATAATTTATTGTCAGTATAGAGTAAATTTTGTAAGTATCTGTAAGATGAAGCAGAAAGAGAAAAGAGAAATAAAAGTCCCATAGGAGTTCAAATTACTTCCAATTGAGGTGATCTAGGACAGTTTAATGAAGAAGGTCACAGGGAGTGTTAAGGGATGACTATTTAGGAGGCAAGGATTCAGAACAGCACAAAGTTTGCATGATTAAAGGAAGAGTGAAGGAAGATGGGAAATAAGCTGGAAAAGATGGCAGTTTGACCACATAGACAAAGCTCCAAACAAAACCACCAGGATTTTAACTTCTGCCAAAAACATCTGATACTGCACGGATGTATTCACTCTGGCCAGGAGGTCCCTGGAGGTCAGCACAGAGGAATAAATCTGTATCTATCTGGATGAGACATTTCAAGGACACCAGGCACTTCATTTCTGTTTCAGGGCATCACTTAGATACCAGATACATCACCTTAGCTATTTGCAAAACAAATAAGAAAAGAGCAGATTAAAAACTCTGGCCAAAGTTACCAAAAAGAAAAAAGAAAATATGAGTGTGTGTGTTGGGGGGCGGGGGGGTGCTTAGGTGCAATTATCTGAGTTTTGTCCATCAGCTTGGGATGGCACAATTTGATACAAATGGAATGACTATGGGTGGCATGGATAAAGGAGGGAGACCAGGACCATTGACCAACTATCAACACCAGCTTAATTAAACATCACATTGAAAAATAGTGGTGAATGGCAGTCAGTTACAGTGGCTTTACCCAGATAGCTTTGCTCACACAAGAAAAATTAAACCAATCTAGTCTGTAGGGCTTTAACTATTTTTTACACTTTTAGGTTCAATTTGCTCTTAAGGTCTCCAGAGTCGATAGTTAAATTGGGAAGAAATTATGCAAAAACTCTGATGAACAAGCGCATGATAAAAGTAGGAGAAACTAGCCTACACGTGGTTAGTAAGCTAGGTCATGTACCCTAATATTAATTAAAGTGATCAGATTAGGTGAGTGATGCTAGAAAGACAAGAAAGTATTGGAGAGATAAAGACTTTCTAATTTCTGTGCTTACAACTATAACCCAGGGTATTTTTGAAACATAAATATATAAAACAATAATTTATTCTCTAAGATGTTAAACAAAATATTACAAGAAGGAACGGCTGATAAACGGGTTTTCACTAAATCATTTATTTCCCAATTTCCCCTCCCTGGGAACTACAGAAGAAAGCTAATCCTTCTTTCATATAATTGCTATTTATTTTCATTTTTACATTTTCTTTGACTAGATGAAAAGTCATAGAATACTAAAGCTACATCATTTGATATCATTCATTCTTTCATTCATTCCTTAACTGAATATTTGCTGAGTGTTGACAGTGTGCCGTGGGCTGGGTATGCAGCAGGGGTTCATATGGCCAAGGGAGCTTATGTTCTAGTAGAGAGCACAGACATGAAGCAAGTAAAAAAAGAGAAAGCAATACAAATTATGTTAAGACAAACTTAAACAATGGGCTGAAATGGAGAAGAATGGAGAAACTTTTCTTCAGGGAGGATATCAGGAAAGGCACTGAGGTGCGGCAAGACCAGGGGCCTGCCCAGTGTCTCCTCACAGTCAGCGGTAGGGCTGGAGCCCCATCTCCTAACTTCCGGGATCTTTTAGCCATGCCATGTTTTATCTCTTTTGGCATAAAACCTGCCTTCTCTGCTTTGGGCTTCTCTGTACGGACACTGGATGTTTTCTTGGCTAGTTTCCAAAAGCTGCTGGAGAGGAGAGGTTCGCTCACTGAAGATGTGCTCCATGCTACGTGTCTCTGAAAAGCTCACAGGAAAGGGACGTGGCAAACTGTTAGAGGTCATGGCACTGTGCTGGAGAAGACCCACAGTGGAAGGTAATTTTAGCAATAGAACATGTGTGGAGGGTGGGGTAAGGGTCTGCTGCTTTTTCTCCCATGTCCATGGGAAGCATTTTGAGGATGCCCTTCAACTGGTGCCCTTCTGCTTGTTTAGGGAGGGATGCTTGTCAGCCTTTGGATTAAGTATTAGGTAAAATAGTGGATGAGGCCCAGCTCCAGGGAAGTACCATCAAGAATAGAAGGATTGAGCTGATAAGGAGAAATTTCATGGCCTATTACATTTCACAAAAGAATAGAAATTGCGTTTTCAACACAACAGACTAAAGGGGTATTTCTCTAACATTATGACTATAATGACTTTGCAAGTGATAATTTAAAAAACTCAGTGGCTGAATACACCCTCTTTGGGGTTCCTAGCCAAGGCCTATGGTAGACAAAAGTTTACGAGCAAAGTTGTCAGGCAAGAATAAGTTCGCTGGCTCCCGTTACTGCCCTGGCAAGTTGGTAGGTCTGTCCTGACTTACCAGTAGAGAGCGGTCACGGTGTCCTTTGTACCAGATTAAATCTTCAGCGCTCTGCACAAAATCATTCTTATTTTCATAGGACACAAGGACTATATATAGTACCGTAATAGGAGAGTGTTTCTTTCCCGCCCGGCTCTGGGGAGAATGACATGCGTTTGCCTGAAGCCTTTGATTTTTTAGTTCTCTCTGCCATCCTAACGGACACTTCCAGCTGGGCCTGGCTACACCACAGTCTATAAACCATTAGACCACCTAGAATCACCCTTAAACCACAATACAGCGTTTTATTTTGGATAACCTATTATTTTAGATGACTTTTTAAATACTTGAACGACTGCAGGCATGGCTGAAGTCCAAGTGAGATTTCAAAATAATTAGCAACATCTCAAACATGAAGTAATATAAACACAAATAAAATTTTTTAAAAACTTGGTATAACCAGTGACAATAATTTTTTAAAGAAAGATAATAGAAATATATGGGATATAACTTTTCTATTTCTTATCAAAAGGCCAACTATCACTGATGTTTACAGGCTCTTGCTTGGCTTGGTCCATTTTGTGGACGCAGAGGTTGAGGTCAGAGATAGCCCGCCCAGTGTCCAAGGTTAGCAAATTAGATGCACTGGGTGTCTGCGATTCTATGGTGTCATCTGAACAGGATGAACGAAGATGATTGAGGTCCCCAAGATGGGAAAAAGTACATTTAGTAGGTTGGATTATTATCCTTAATTCTTCCCTTCCAATTTCCACCTGGCTCCCTATTATAGAATTATACTTTCATCTACTTTGCCACAGATTTTGTTGGCATTGTGGAAGACAGAGTATATCCCGCCCTCGATTGATGTTGACCCCAGCCATGTAACTAACTTCGGCCAATGTAACATTAACAGATACGATATGATCAGAGTCTGTAAGCGTGCCTGTGCGATTTGGCTCGATCCCTTGTGTCCTGTGATCCGCCACAAGAAGAACATGTCTCACGTACCTCCTAGTTCCAGAATGGAGAAATACGTCGAGGAGACCTGAACCCAGCCTGCAGCTGCCATCCCATCCCAGCCAGATTGTTGCCAGGGGCCGAGCTGCCCAAGCTGAGCCAGAAAAATAAATAGCTGTTGTTGGAGATTTTGTGTGTGTGTAAGTGTGTGTTTACAGAATTACTAAAGCAATATAGCTGATTAATACAGTAAACATCTGTGGATCAAGAGACAGATATCAACTGGGACAGTTGTAGTCTGGACTTCACTTACTTATCCTATGTGTACTAAACCACTCCTTTTGGCAAGCATTGTGCTGGCTTTGGGCATCAGATGGAAATCATGCATGGTCACGGTTGGAGGGGCAATGTCAGTCTGGTAACACGGGATACCTAAAAGACAATGCACAAGGGTGACAATAGGGCCATGTGCACTGTGCTGTGGCCACACAGCATGCCCAGAGGGACTCCCAGTAAGTGACACAGAGGTCGATATTGCATCAGGCCTTCAAGAATGAGTGGGGCTTTATCAGCAAAGGACAGAAAGGCATTCCAGAGAGAGGGAACAGTGCAGAAGCAGGGCCACTGGAGTGTTCACAAAATAAATCGTAGCTCAGTGTGGCCAGAGAATGAAGGAGAGTGACAGGAAATAAGGCCAGAAAGTTGGATGAGGGCTAAGTTGGAAGGGCTGAAGACTAAGGAGCGGACTTTATTTAATGGCTCTAGTTTGTGGACTTTTAAAGAAAACTCTGTTATGGGTGATGCAATCAGACCTATGGTTTAGAAGAATGTTTCTTAAAGTGTGGTCCCAGGACCAGCAGCATCAGCATCCCCTGGAAATTGTTAGAAATACAAATTCTTGGCCCAGATACCATAAACCAGAAACTCTGGGGTGGACCCAGCAATCTGTATTTTAAAAAGCACCCCAGGTGACTCTGATGGATGCTCAAGTTTGAGATTCATGGCTTAGGACAATCCCTTTTCAGCTAGCTGTCAGAGGTTGGAGTGAGGGACTGCCACTGAGAAGAGTTTCTGAAGAGCTCCGGTAGATTCAGGGGGCTCTCCCTTGAGGGTAAGGAAAGATGAGAGATTTCTACCACTCACGTAACCTCAGATCAACCAGATCAAGGTGGCCAGAGCATAGAAAGAGGAGGCATTCGTTCATTCACTTCTTCATTCATTTGCTCAACAGGCCTTTTTTGGCGATGGCTGTGAGCAGGCATTGAACTGGGCCCTGGAGGTAGAAATCTGGAAAAGTGCACTTCGCTGCTCTGTAAGGGACTCCCATCTAGTGGCATCAGCCTAGCTCAGGCCGGAGCAAGATTCCAAATTTTCTTTTTCTTTAGAGCTAAAGAGCAAACTTTAATTTCAAGGTCTCCGATGATTAGGATAATGATATTGGCTGTTATTGAGCGAAGAGTTACTACGCGCCCTACCCTGTCCTAAGCTCTTCGCAGATGTTGAGTCTGCAATACAGCTCCATGAGGTCAGTCCTGTGAGTATTCACATTTCACCGATAAGTGAATTGAGACACACAGAGAATAAACATCCTGTCTAATTTTATACAGACCTGTGAGTGTAGAAATGGGATTTGAGCCCAGCCAGCCACTGTGCTGATGACATCTTTCAACCTGCTGGCCTAGCAGAGTATTGGGGCTTCCTGGGGAAACGAGGCAAACAGTACTTTGTGAGAGAGCTCCGGAGAGTACGAGGAGAAATCGGCTTAATTCTGTTCCCCACCACCTGCTTGCACCCGTCCTGTGGAGCTGGTTCCTTTCTGTCCCCTGGGTATATGTAGGGCAGGTCTCCTGGCTTTTCTAGTCACTTGGAGATAATTAAATGTTTTCCTGGTACTTGTTGTCACAAACATGATGTTATTTCAGTAATAAAAGTATCCAGTCATAGGTATTGGTCAAAACTCTAAATTTCATTTAAAGTTCTTTCTGGCAGCTCCAACCTATAGCAGGCCTGGAGGCTTTAGTCGTGGGTGGGGCAAGTTTGGCTTTCTTTTGGAAGCAGATTTTTTTTTCTACAGTGTTCAAGGGCAATAAAGGGATAAAGCTCAAAGAGTCACATTGGCACGCAATACCCCTAAAGATGGCATGACAGCCTCACTGTGCTTGTACCTGTAGGCATCTGTTTCTGACCATAGCCACCCTGATGGGGAACGGAATGGGCATGTCCCAGGGCCCTGCTGGGAGTGTGATCTGTTGCGAATCATCCCCGAAAAAGGTGCCAACCCAACAGTTATAATTTAAGGAGTCAGAATAAGCTGGGAATTGAGCTCGAAGACGGAAATGCTTTAAAAACCCTCCACGGTCCCCCTCCTCGAGGAGGAGGAGGTGGTGGTAGTGTGTGCAGTTCTGCATTTGTTCTATGGTCCCTGCTGGCTTTAGTTCCTGAAGGTAAACATGTATTAGAAAGAGTCGGCTGGGAAACACCTGGTTCTTTATCTTTTTCAAACATTTATTAAGAATGCCAGGTAGTACCCCCAAATTTTCAAGCATTATAAGTCACATAGTAGGTGCTTAGTAAATAGTCATTACATCAGCTAATTAGCTAGAAGTTTGCTCAAAGGTGGAAAGATGATAATAGGTTGGATGGCACTCGGGGGCCTTGCCTTTATTCCCGTGTCCCTGCCGCCTCCCTTTGTCCTTCATTCAGCTCTCCGCTCGGCTAAGTCAACACCCGCTCACCCTCAGAGGCTGCCGGTGAGTGTCAGCTCCTGTAATGGAGCCTTCCACAAAGTCTCTTTGCACAATGAAAAACGCCCTCTCGGCTCTCACGGCACTCCTGCAGGCCATTTTCTGCCTTACCGGCAGCGCTGCAACGGAGCAGTTTGTTTCTGTGTTCGCCGCTCCTGTTCTGGCACCTCCTGTCTCATTCATCTCCGCTCCCACAGTGCCTAGCGCGGTGCTTTCCCAGGGAGGTCAGTAGAAGGGTTTCGAGTGAGTAAATCCTACTGTCCATATGTCAAATATTAATTGCGCTGGCGTTCCCCTCTAGCATACACAGGGCTCTATTTCTGATCAAATTCCCAGCTTTGAAGAGCTGCATTTTCCTTTTGTAGGTCAGTGAGAGCTCACATTGGGCAATGCCTCCTGGCACTTTGGCCGGGTGCCTGGCATTGCCCTCTGCTGCTGCCACTTTGCTGGAGGGGCTGGGACAGAACCAGAGCCCTCGGGGGCCTTGGCATTGCCAATTATGAGAGGCAGAGAAGCTCTCTGATCCTGAATTTGATAGCTTTGAGTTGAGGGACCGACGGGACCAAATAAAAGATGACTGCAACATAGAGAAAAGCTCACTCACGGGGCCTCCTACATCCTCGTACAGAACTTGCATCATTTTTCTCTAGAGTAGGAGCACTCCTTGTGAAGAAGACAGGCTGTTGTTAACCTGACCAGAGGCCTTTCAGAGAGCCTGGGGTTTTTCCATTTTTAGAGACTCCTGGGATTTTAAAAGACAGTGAAAAGCCAAGTGTTTCCATGTTAAGAGGCTATTGCTTTTAAAGTGTAAAATGACAGTGTGATTGTACTGTTACCAAGGATTTATTTTTAAAAGCTATTACTTCATAGTATAGTAGTTAAGCACAGGGACTTTGGACTCAGTAATGACCTGAGTTCAAATCCCGACCCAGAACTTACCAGCTGTGTGATTTTATGAGCTGTGTGATCTCAGGCACATTACTTAATCTTTCTGCACCTCAGTTTCTAACCTGTAAAATGGGCATAGTAGTGCCTCTTCAGATGGTTTTGTGAGAATTAAATGCCAGTCTTAGAAGAGTACCTAGACTCATAGAACAGTACGCACTTTATGCGTGTCAGTTCTTACCATTGTTCTTATTATTTCAATGTACCCAGCAGTGTCATCTGGTAAGAGGACGGTCATTTAAAGTTTTCTCTTGAATGTCATTTTTCTTTCACTCATGTCAAGTATCTTTTGCAGATCATTTCGAAAATGCTAAATCTGAGTCCCCTCGTGAACTGAGGCTTGGGCCAGATGGCACCCCCGCAAAGTGGGATGCCTGCGCCTGCCTCTGAGAGGGGCGGGTAGTCCAGTTAGACGCCCCCATCCTAGGGAGAGGTCTCTACGTATCGCCAGTGGCACCCACGCAGCCTCAGGACTGGGGGTGTAGCTGGGCTTCCATGATAACAATTTAGTGATTGAGGGTGGAGTGGCGGGTGACCTCCAAGAAAAGGCGTAGACACGCAGGTTGCTGAGCTCAGTTAACCAGTCGTTTGGCTGTCCGCAAGGTTGTGGCTCTTTACATCTCAGGTGCTGTTTTCTTCCCAGGTAATGTTAAAAGTGGCTGTGTTTCCAGGTGGCAAGGAACAAGTTCCATGTTGCTAACAGGCTCAGGCACAATGCAAAGAGCCCTGTGCCAGAACTAGCAGTACCCCACAGAGGGCTGTGCTAATCTTCCCTAAATACAGTTGTGACTGTCACCATCCCACTTGTGGGTGGTGTGCAGTCACCACCTGCATACCTTGCAGGATTCGAACGTCACCTACCGCCTTTCGGTTGATGCCCTAGCAAGAGGCTGGTATGTCTGAAGAATGACAAAGAAGCTGAGCAACTGGGAGCAGGTCACACGACTCTGTGTGAAGACTTTGGCACCTACCCCACAGTCAGAGCTCAAATGCTGGCACCAGTGCCCTGTGTTTCGATGCCTGCTCTGCATCCGGCTGGATCTTGGCAGCGTTCCAGAGCCAGAACCAATTATCTTGCCTAGCAGCAGTGAGGTGGCAGTCCCAACGCGGAGGTGTGGGGGCGGCTGCTCTGTGCTTCTGGGCCTGTGCTTCTGGGGAGCATTGCTGCAAATCCCTGCCATTCTCCACCTAGCAGCAGGGGAAGTGACACCTTTGGGGCTTAAAGGTATGAAGTGCAAATGAGAGGAAGAAGCTTATTTTCAGCTAAACATTCCAAATCATTCTGATGGGTGTGAGCGGACTTCGCACCAAAGCCTCTGGGACAGGGACGGTGTGGGCAGTGTGTGTGCATGTGTGTGTGTGTGTGTGGGGGGGGCGTGCATCGTTAGCTGCCTGCAAACGTGCCATTACCTTCCATCTAGGAGGTGTTTCACCTGGTGGGCTTGGGTGTAGGATGCCCATTGATTGAGTTATTTCTAGGGCAGTTATTTCCCTAGTTTTTCTTCCTACAGGAAAAAAAAATTACCTACATCCATAGCACGCTGAGTGTCCCACATTTCCAATGTGCTTTGCCTGGGGCAGGCAAAGGGTGCTGCTTACTACCCAGAGAGGAGGGAAAGGCGGAGGGAGCGGTGAGTGTGTTCCACTCCCTAGGCCTGTGGGCAGGGTGCTCAGCCTTGAAGTTTTCAAATTTCTGCTTGGGAAGGACATTTAAAATGTTAATTCTGAATACTGAGAAAGACTTCAGCAAAAATAAATTTTTTCCTCTGGCCCTTTTACTCTGTACACAATGAGGAGAAATTCTCTAAAGAAAGGGTTTCCAAATGATGTTTTCTAAATCAAAGGAACATTTCTTGAAAAATGTGAACTCTTACAGGACACCCCAGTCTATAAAACTGGACCAAGGGCAAACCCCCTCCCTATTGATAACTAGAGGTGGTGCCAACTCTTTTTCTCCCCGGGAACCTTGGGAGCAGCCCCGCAGATTTCCGGCAGCCTCGGTGCTCCTAAACCTTCCCTGGGTTCGATTTCACAGTCGTCTGCCTCACGTCTAAAATTGCAACTCTCTCAGATTGGCAAGGGGGCCTTAGGGAGTCTTTGGGAACATCTGGGAATTGTCGGTGAACTTTGATGCAGAAGGTCTTCTATCCTGCATGCCTCAGGTACTGAGATATGGGTGGAGGCCCAAGGTTCCTCTCTTCATATGACTTGGTATTGGCCAGGGCTTGGCAAAGATTTGTAACTTGTTGAGTCTTTTGTCATTCAGTAAATATGAATTGCACTCCTTCTCCATGCTACCATGATCTATCTCATGGATTTTAAATTCTCAAGTGGGAAGATAAAATAAGGAAACAAGCAAGCAAACAGCAGTGATTATTTCTGCTAGTGATTAGTGCCACAAAAAAAAAAAAAGGTAGGTTAATGGGATAGAAAGAGAATGACCGGTCAGCTGGAGGAGCCTGGGGACTGGGAAATAGTCCTTCAGAGTGGGCGCTCGAGGAAGGCCTCAACAAGAAGTGACACGTAAGACAAGACCTGAATGGGGAAGAGCATTTTCAGCAGCAGTGGGAGCAACCGGACCATAGCTCAAGAGAGGAGCACACAGTGGGCTTGCCTGCAGAACAGAGGGCTGGCCAAGGTGACAGGGGCCTCAGTGACCAGGGGAAACAAGTTTTGGAGCCTGATCAGATAGGTCAAGGTTGGGCATTTCAGTTTTGTTTTAAGAGTACTGGGGCTGCAGCGGAGCATTTTAAGGTTTTCTCCTGCTTAAACCTCATGCCCTTCTTCCAAGTGTTTGGATTGTAATTCATATCCAGAAGATGAAGAAATTTATCTCTACCTGTTGATAATGCTGCCTTATCAACAACTGAAACCTACAAATACCCCAAATTGAAAAAGAATGGGGCCTCAAAGGAACCAGAAATGCTAGTATGCATTTAACATATACTAATTTCTTTGTTGTTGATACAGAGATTTTACTTAAAACTTTGTGACCTTAGGCAAGTCACTTAACCCCTCTTTGCCTAATTTTTCTCATTTGTAAAAAGGGGATGATAATAGTACTCCCTTCATAATGTTATTTTGAGAACAAAATATTTGCAGAATTCTTAGAACACATAATAAAGATGATATATGTTTACCACTATTATTATAGTATATGCAGAGGCAAAATTGATGAATATATGTGTCTGTTTATTTCATAAATATTTCTCAAGTACCTGAGTGCTCAGTACTGTACTTGGTGTTGAGGATGCAACTGTGAACAAGGCAGACTCAGTCCCCGCCTGGCACCTGGCTTCTTGATCCTTACTCTGTAAAAGGAGCCATGGGATTGCTGAGGGGGGACCCACCGCCTTGGCCAATGTGCATGGAGGTGGCGAGGGAAGGCGCCGGAGCCTCTTTATTATACCAGGAGCCATTGGGAGTCCACACCAGGTCCCATCCCCTGGAAACCCACCTTGGACTTTTGCAGATAATTTTCAAATATGAAAAACATTCCCTTAGAGGTACCATATGATGGGGTGAGTCCTAGCACCTGCTGGATCCTCAGTCCCTGCAGCCATCTAGCTGGTAACATATTATTATTGAGCCCTAACACCAAATCCTGACCCTTAACCTTTTCTCTGCCCCTGGCTTCTGCTTGGATCAGTATCCAAAACGAATTGTGTCCCTATCTTCCTGACTTAGGTATGTCCACCAGGCATGACCCAAGAGGGCAGAATCAGGCACGTCAGGCATGAATATTCAGTGACCTAGGTTAGCTTCCCAAACGAGGGCAAGAGTTACTTGCAGGCTCCTATCAGGCTAAATTCAAATAAGTTACAGTTATTTTTTTAAAATTGCACTAGTTTTTTGATTCATAGTGGTAGAGCAGGAAAGGTCAGAGAGCTCACCCAGGGAACAGCATCTTCGAGATCTTCCTGTACTACCACGATCCCCATGGTACTCCCCTTTAAAAGTCTTTATCACTCCCCAGAGCTTTCCAGGTGATCTGGACGCCTAAAAGCAGAGCCTTCGTGACTTGGCTCCTGCATGCTGCAGTGGCTTCGTCTCCTCCGGTATTTTGTACTACTCCACGCTCCTTCAAGCTCTCCTGGTTGGTCCTGGCCATTCTTTCGTACCCAGATTTATTTTCTCAGGATGCATCTCAACTTTTAGAGCTCACTCGGGCATCACCTCCTCCAGGAAGCCTTCCTTTCTCCTTCAACACTGGATCGTGGGCTAACTGCTCCCTGTGTCGCAGCACTCCCACACTGACCTGAGTTAGGTTCTCTCCTAATGCTCTTTTTTTGGTAGATTCAGGGTTCTACAGGGTAGGTCTCACCTTCTCCTCTTTAGCTTCCCTAGGCTTAATAAATGACTTTTAAATGAGTAAATGAGTGAACTATAACTTTTTCCCCCCATAGTCCTATTGAAAATCTCTGTAAGTACATTCATATTTATTACCTCCTGTGTGTCATTTTTGGGGTTAAGAAAAAACAATACAGTCATTATATCTACCAAAGGCCTTGGGACACTGAGAAACAGTCTCATGGGATTTTTTTTTTCTGTGTTATACCTTTCACAGATCAGATGATTATTGATTTTCATCTTCCTGATGCACACTGGGAAGGGTATCTTATGATGGCAACTGTTTAGGGTGTCTACTAGGGTATATTTTCCTAGTTTTTGGATTGGGGCTTGAACCAAAAGTAGTATCAGAAATATCTTGTGGCCCTGACCAAAGTGGCTCAGTTGGTTGGAGCATCGTCCTGTAACCTGAGGGTTGTGGGTTCGATTCTGGGTCTGGGTGTACGCCATCTCCAGTCCTGGCGCAAATGGGAGGTAACCAATTGATGCTTCTCTCTGGCATCCATGTTTCTATCCCTTCCTCTTTCCCTTCCCCTCTCTCTAGAAGTAGTGAAAAAAATATCCTTAGGTGGGAATTAAGAGAAAGAAGAAAAAAGAAAGAAAAAAAAGAAATGTTTTGTAATTAGGTTAAGTGTGACAGTTATATTTCAGCTACCCATAGCAGAAACCACCAACACAACCCTGGTTTAAAAAGAGATATTTATTCTTCTTTTATATTATAAAAAGCCCAGAAGTTGGCTGGGGTCTTTCAATGAGAAGTTGGGTAAGTTTATAACTTTGAAAGCCCTCAGATATCAGTAAATTAAAAATAATAATGTTATCATAGAGCTTTTGTGAAGACCTAATGTGATGAACCCTGACCTGGCACAGAGTAAATATTCAATAAATGTTAGAAAAAAATAACATCTATTATCTTACTACTAGTCATTTGCTGTACTAGATCTTCTTTAGGCTTGTTGCTTTTTAATAGAATTGGTAAACTTCCAGAGATTTGTACAATTTTTCAGACATTAGCTGCAGGCATACCCATGTCACCATTTACTGCAAATATTTGTTTTAAGCATTCTGAGATGAACTCTGACAAAACAATATCACATCCCCCTGTCCTCAGAGAATCCTGCAGAGGCAGTGCTTCTTGCGGGGAAGTAAGACTCCTGCAGGAATCAGAGCGGGGCCCAGCTGCCGTCCGGCCCTCCTCCCGAAGCTCGCGTGAATAGCTGCCGCTGCTGTGCAGGGTGGCAGGCTATGCGATTCTGGCAGATGGCTCCCATCATCTCTTTTGATTTGAATTTAGCAGTTAAAACAAGATGATGATCCAATGTATCATAATTCGTCTGGACCATGTTTTTAGACAAAGTGTTCAAAGGCAGAATCATTTACTTTGTCTTAGTCTGAGATATCCAGACTATGCAATTTCTCCCTTCCCTCCTCTCTTCCTTCTTCTCTCCATCCCTCCCTTCTTCCCTCCCTCCCTTCCTTTATCCTCACCAGAGGACATGCTTAATTTTAGAAAGAAGAGAAGGAAGGGAGAGAGAGAGGAAGAGAAACATCGATCAGCTGCCTCTTGCACGGGACCGCCGATAAGGGAATCAAACCCACATGTAGGGCACGTACCCTGACCTGAATCAAACCCACAACCTATTGGTTTACAGCGTGATGCTCCAACCAACTGAGCCACACTGGCAAGGGCCACAATTTCTTTATTAGAGATTGTGAACCCAGGGAGAAGGATGTAGAGACAAAGAAAGTGAAACAGGGAGAGAGAGGGCATGATAGTAGAAGGATATGTTACTGAGTTGGTTGCTGCTAATTGTCTGATCCCACGGGGACCATCATGCTGAATAGCTTCTGTGTATGAATAGTCCATTGGAGAGAAGAACAAAGGTAGAAAAATTTATTCATTGATTCTTGTTTCCCATTGGTTATAGTTCATGAAGTGTTCATTCTCCCACACTTCCATGCTGCACGTGCACAGTTGAGTTTACATGGCACCGGGACCTCTGTGTGGACAGGGAAGCCCCAAGGCAAGAAGCAGGAGGTATGGACTGCCAGTGAGCCATATTCTTCGTGCCTGCGTGAGGTTGCTCAGAGCCTACAGTAGTGTTGGTCTCTGCAGCAACTGGAACAAGGGACAGGTGAGGCTGAGGGAAGGTTTAATGGTACTACGAAGTATCGGATACACTTTCATTCATTCAGCCAAAAGCTGTTGCAGGCCTGCTGTTGGCCAGGTAAAGTAGTAAGAGATGGTGATTCAACAGTGACAAGACAAGACAACCTCTGCCTTCAGGAAACTCATTGTTTTGGGGTGGTTGTGAGCTTAAAAGGAGATAAGTATTTAACATGAGGTCTGTTAAAGTAAGCTCTCAATGGTCAGTAGCTGTTAGTTTTATTTTGTGACACTGCTGAAAGTGGGTAATATACCTGAGCTAGTAGCCAGAGATCTCTTTGACTTGCTCATAAGCCAGGACACTAAATGCTTCCATCCTTTTTAAAAAAAAAAAGGAATAAAATGTGTTTATTATTTCTTACACTGAAAAATTCTTAGTGCTAATGAGCAATGAGTAGAGAGACACTGTGAGACCATGGAAATATCCTGCTCAATAAACTTTCCTCTTTAGCGTCAACATTTATTGAGGATTCTTGCCCAAATCAGTCTATATCATGACGGTTACAAGTTCTCCAGCTCTGTCACCATTTCTAGGGCATTATTTTTACATTTTTGTTGGGGGGAGGGGGAACCTTCTACGCATAATAAAACAATGCTAGAAATTACTATGAAAACACGAGTGAAAAGCATCAAATCTTTTCCAAAACAACCAGGGCTATAAATTTAGGAAATACACAAAAAATTTAAAAAGAACCATGCAAAAGAAAAATTGCCCTTTTTGGGTTAACCCTATTTTGATTCAGAGCATTAACTAACAATAACTTGCATGCAATGAATATATCCCCCTAAATACAATAGTTGACAATTTTATATACACATGGTAAATTCAACATATTATGTATTTATGATTTGAAAGCAGCCTTAAACATTTTTAAACAGCAGAAATAATACAAAACAGTTACAAGCGAAAACAGTCCTGGCAAAGTACCCTGTATTTTAGCCCAGAGGTAGACCATAGAAGTCTGAGGTTACTAAAAAAAACAACTTGAAAAATGCTGTTTTGTATTTTAAGGATCCTATGTTTTGGGGGAGGGTGGGAGAGAGAGAGAGAGAGAGAGAGAGAGAGAGAGAGAGAGAGAATAACAACTTCCTCTTTGGTTTAAAATACGCAACAACTTGAAGTCGCCATTACTCCTAGAAGCCAGTGGTGACTAAGGCAGTCTGTATTCCGAAGAGAGAAGCCCAGTACAGAAGCCAACTGTTGCTGTTTCTTCACTCAGTGATTCACAATCTTCAGCTGAAGAGGTTCCCACTTAGAAGCTATTGAGGTCATTACTACTTC